>APFE031749606.1:217705-234879 GCA_000404065.3 Pinus taeda
GCCTGTCATCATCAGACGATGTGCATCGCAGCTGCGCCCCCCTTGTCACTCTCCTGCCACTTCTCCTTGTACAAGCAGAGTAACTTCCTTTTTCCATATATGCAACAACCTGTAAAATTATTGCATGCATTTATACATTAGAATATATGTCAAATTATGCTTTATTACTTCTGCAAAAATACTTTTCCTCTATTACAAGAAATTATCAACATGTATGTTACTGTTTTCATAATGAGAGTCGATGTTTCACTTCCATAGGGCAGTGTCAAAATTTTGCAAATGTCATTCCAAGTAAATCCATAGTTCATCAATTTAGCAACTTTTATATGCATTCAAGTAGATTCTATGATAGTTGTTTCAAACAGCTTTTTTCCATTTACTTTCAACAACTTTTTTCCATTTACTTTCAACAGCTTTATACAGCTAAACCAATGAGGTATGTAAACATGTAAGGTATGTAAACATGTATGAATTACGTCATTCTCCTTATATCTGTTAAAGATTAGGGAATACAGGTAATAAGCAGGTACTAACCATGCTTGTTTACCTTATCACTTGCTTGTCTCATTCTCATTACACTTGGCATAAGTAATAGCACAAATATTTTATAAGTAACATCATCTGAAGGTTGACCTATCAGTGCTAACCTAAGAAATACATGTATAGATATGATAAACTATGTGTATCACAGGTTGGTTATCTCCCTAATAGACTAGATTCAACTTTAATATAGATATAACATATGTAATTATACAGAGCTTTGTTCTAGCTCATTCATAGAATACGGTGAACTGAAACCATGCTCAGATACTAATACGAGCTTTTTAGTGTATAGAGCTTACTAGTGATAAGATGAATGAGATCCATTGAATATGATACATACCTTTGTTCAATGTATTATGTTATATAGCTTATACAACTTAGCTTCATACTAGATCAAGTAATGAGTAAGATACACGAGTTTCATCAGTTCCAGTACTCTGATTGTAATCATACTAGTATACCTGTTCTAACTTATAAGTAATTTGTATAGGTATATCCCTAATTAACACTATCATAACATGTAAGAAACACAAACCATGAGTAATACATGTTCCTTATCACTAGTCGCAAGCTTCATTAGTATCACTAAACAGTTACTCAGCTTAGGCTATGATCAGACCTTGTATCGTTTCATCATAGTTCATAAGGTAAGCATATCCATATTCAACATACAAAAAACAACACGTTTTAAGCATAAGATGTAATCAGAGCTATAAGCTTCAATAGGTTCAATTCCTGTATTCAATAGGTTCAATTCCTGTAAGCTAAGCTTCAATTCCTGTTTAGCTATGACTACAGTACTAACATGACATACGTAACCTCTGTGATATGTAAGCTGTAACTGTATAAACTCTGTATAGAAAAGGTTAATTTTAACTGTATAAGGTTCAATTCCTGTTTAGCTGTGACTACAGTGCTAACATGACATACGTAACCTCTGTGATATGTAAGCTGTAACTGTATAAACTTTGTATAGAAAAGGTTAATTTTAACTGTATAAAAAAGGGTAACTGTAACTGTATAAAAAAGGTTAACTGTAATCCTATGGACAGAACTGTAAGAACAACGACTTTCAATGGCTGTTTGTGAAACCATCCAGGTATCCTTCTAGCAGTAAGAAATCAGACAGACCATGTAAGAAATCTGATAAATGAAAACAATGAAAACAACACTGTAAAAAGAATGAGTTGTAATTCATATAACTAACTTGGATATATTGGCCACTGTTTTGTGATGTTGTCTTCAAGTTTGCTGAATAGTTTGAAAGCATAAGATGCAACTTCAACAGTGGGTGGACTTTTTTTATAGTTTTTGGGACTTGAATTTAATTGGTGGACATGGATGCACATGGATTGTAATGGCTTCATTTTGAATGTGTGGTATGGATTTAATTTGATGTGATCTAATGGTTGGGAATTGGTTATTTGTTGATCCATGTGCTTTGATTTGTTTTAATGAGAAATAGAGTGGTCTGGGTGTCATTTATTGCAGTTATTGGGTCTGGGTGTCATTTATTGTAGTTATTGAGTCTGGTGTCATTTATTGAACAAATTGGGTTTAAATGTTGTTGGGTTGGGTTTCATTTATTGAACATAGGGTGTTTAGTTGTTGAACAACACAACAGTTATGCTGACATACATTCCCTTTTATTATGTGCAGGTAGGCATATTTATTTGGGATGCAAAGTTGCAGTTTTGATGAGTGTGGGTTGAAGTGACCGCTGTTTTATACTTCTGGAATAGACCAGTTTAGAAGCCTTTATGGCTTTAGTTGTTTTCTACTTGGGTCAATATGTTTTGCAGTATTAAGTAGTAAAATACTATTTATGAACAGTTGTGGGCCCAGTCAATGTATGGGTGATTTTTGGACATAAATTAATACTTATTTATACATAATGTTATTTATTTTTGTTTAAATTTTGGTTTAAAAAATCTCAATCACTGGTGGTTTGGTGGGACCAGTACTATATCAATTACTGGTCCCTGCACAACATTAAGAATCTCTCCCCTAAACTCGTTATTATTTATGGGACTCATTTATAATTTTTTTTTTTTTTTTTTTTTTTTTTTTTTTTTTTTATTATGTTATTATTATTATTATTTATTTTTTTTTTTTTTTTAATAAAAGTACATTCAAACCGTAATAAACTTTATAAACATATCCAACTAGACTTTATTAATATTAGATGTTAAATCGTTAAAATGATGATCAGTAGGAGCATGATATAACTGCCTCCGCTTTTGAACTGTACGTCTCTTTCAAAGTTCGGGACCTATTCAACATGCTATTCATTATTTATTATAGATATAAAATAGCCATTAGCCTTCAGAAACTAGAGTTCCTAGAGCCGCAATTGGACATTAGCACTAAGTACTTTGTCGGCTTATTATTGATATGACCATAGCCTTCAAAACTTGACATTCTTCAAAATCCTTCAGGGCCCTCTTTCGGAAGATGTTCATAAGCCAGCTATTATAACTTCTTACACCCTCTTGTGAAGGGGATTCCCATAAACCATCGTTTATGACAGCATTAACTGTAGCGAATCCGATTCTCTGTTCAATTTTGGTTTGAATGCTTTGGACGCAAGGAATTCGAATTGGGGTTATCACTGGCAGAGATGCATACAACTCAGTTCTTTGGCAGAGGGAAAGGTAATCCATACTCGCATTGTCAAACTTGGACTTGAAAATAAAGTGGTTCTGGGGAATTGGCTCGTAAGTTATGTAAATCAAGTGAGGGGCCATAAATGACGCCATGAAAATGTTTGACAACATGCATGAACAGAATTTAGTGTCTTTGAATGTGATTATTGCAGAGTGTACTTAGCAAGGCTCTCTGAGGAAGCTTTTAAACCTTTTGAAGAATGCCATCGACCGAAAATGTCACCCAATTAATTCACCTTTGGCGGCATCCTGATGGCATGTGCCACTTAAGAATCTTTCGAAGATGGCAAACATGTTCATATTCACATTGTTAAACTTGGTTTGAAAATAATTCTTTTATGGGAAGCACTCTGGTTGACATAGGGATCATGAATTTATTAATCAAAACAGGAGATTACTTCATGAAATCCTCACAAAAACTCTCACCCTCTTAGCAAACCATCCGAATGGTTGACTGCTATATAGCATAGAGAATCTAACAACCTCATTAACTCACTCACATCAAATATAGGAGGCATTAACTCCCTCCCAACAACCTGGAGCTAATCTAGGAACTGAATTTCTATTGTTGTCATCAGCTGAGATTTTCCCTATTTTGCTCCAAACAGAAAACCTCAACAGTACAGTAATTGTGATAGTATCAAGGATGCCTTCTAGAGGTTTGCCATGATTTCTCAGTGGAATATGGTGTCATGGATGGCAACAATTGTGGCATCTATACATCATGGTCAGGTTAAGCAGTCATTCAAACTCTTTGCAGAAATGGCAACTCACAGGCGTGAAGGAAAACCGTGTTTCCTTTGGCCTCATTCTTAACACATGTGCGAATCTATGAAACCTGGAACACGGTGAAGAATTCAATGCTTGTGTGCTGACAAAATTTCTAAGATAGACATGGGATTATTCAATGCAATAATTCAAGAATATAGCAACCAGGAATATAATGATGAGGCAGTGAACCTATTTTGTTAACCAAATGATTTTACCTTCACCATGGTTCTTAGAGTGTGTGACAGCTCAGAGCTTTTGGATAGGAACAACAACTCTGCGCACAAATAATCAGATCTGTGTTTCAGCACATAATGTTTCTTGTTAGTACTCTCATCACCCTGTATGCTAGATATGGTAACATATCTGGTGCACATAAAGTGCTTGGCCAGATGGCTAAGAAAACATTGTAATTTTAGGATTGCAACGATAGCTAGTTACACCCTTAAAAGGATATATATACGAAGCCTTAAACTCTTTCTCGTAACCCAAAGTTCAGGTGTTAAGCCTAATTGATTCACCTACCCGTTGCTCTCCTTGCATGTGAGTAGCTTATGTAGAAGAAGAAAACAAGCCCCCGCCAATCAACCGCATAATTATTTTTAGAAGATATATTACACAATGATAGTTGTGTTTGGGAACATCGCTGATCTAACTGAATTCAATCAAGTCTTCCTTGATGATATAATCTCTTGTAGCGGCAAAGTCAGCGTATGATATATGTGTTAAATTTGGTAACTAGGGCCAAACTCCACCTTTTATTGGATTCCTCTTTTCGAGAGGTATAGGATTGATTTAAAGATCATCTCATTCTGACATGTATAAATGAAATTATTGTTAAATTATGGTATGTTCTATGCTTAAGAGAAATTTACTTCAAATTTTCTTATTAGCGCAATATCAATTTCTAGAATAGCAATCACACCAACATGATAGTAAAATGGAGATAGAACATAAATGTAAACAGTGGGAGACAAGCCAAGACAAGAGACACAAGATGTGGCACCAGCCAGGAACAAACCCTAATGCGGGGAAACCCTTGATCAAATTTTTCTATATTCTGTTATCACCAAAATAGGTCCCCGATAGGCTGTTGATCATACTATCTCAGTGTAACTATTTCAAACCAAGCTTTTGGCTGAGGTTTAGCCTCCTCAGCTTGAGAGGGCTCTCTCAAGGGTTAATGATATTGATTAATGATAATATAGATGGCTAACTCTATCTTGGTTTTGTATGTTTGTAGGTTAAAAAGATGAAGGCTTGCTATCATTGGGCTATGGAGTCAACAAGTCAATAAATTTAGTGGCAAGATTTCTTGACATGAAAGCTTAGACAAATAAGGTTCTTAAACAAAGACAACTCACTCAATAACATAGGTCAAAAGAGTCATTTCATTACTAAAGGAAGTCAGAGCATAGGGTTATGAATTCTGAGTAATAGTAATGAAATCTACTGCTGATGGTTCAAAGGTGGTTTACTCACAAGATTCTAAAAAACACAATCATCTCATTACTAAAGGAAGTCAGAGCATAAGGTTATGAGTTATGAGTAATAGCAATGAGATCTACTGCTCAACACAATCACTCCATTACTAAAAGAAATCAAAGCACATGGTAGTGAATTTTGAATAATAGCAATGTGATCTAGTGCTGGTGGTTCAAATATAAAACACAATCATCTTATTGTTAAAGGAAGTCAGAGCATTAGATTACGAATTCTGAGTATTAACAACAAGATCTACTGCAAGTAATTAAAATAACACATACATCAAGAAAGGATAGAACTCTATCAAACTCAGTTTTGTTCAAGAAAACCTTTCTGCATTATTGATTGTATTCCTTCACATAAAGCAGTAGCTGGGCCAAAAATCTCCAACCCCCCTTTGCTAATTCGACCTCTTGCTTTATATATAGAATTTACAATATGTATCCCATCATCTCTCATCAAGAAAATTCGAATTTGCCATCAGTGACATCTATTCTAACCATAAAACAAACTTTTAAATGCATTTGACAGCTAACTAGCAGTCCTAGAGCCCTAATACAACTAGGAGTGTAACTCCTTATCATGATTACTACAACCTTATCTAAGCATTTAAAGAATTATTTGACAAATTTCAACCTCAAGAATTCGAATTTGATAAAGCCTCACCATGTGTTTCGACATCAGTTTGATTGCAAAGGATTGTTGTTAGTCTTGGTCTAGTCTTTCCATGGTTGTTTTAGAGTCTAAGATCTAAAAGAGAGTCTTGTTGGTATGGTCAAATAGGTTCAATATTCTATTCTTGCCTGTCACTGGTACCCTATCATGTTTTGAAAGTCATGTGTTTAGCCATTTGGAGAAATTTTGAAACTAGCTACGAAATCATTGAACTAGGAGTTTTCGTAGCGCGCTACGAAATCCCTGAAAAAACTTGTTTCAGCGTAAAAAACTCTGCTTTCTGCGTTTACTAGTCAACTTCCAGAAGGGGTCCTGAGCCGCTGAGAACTCAATTTTGAAAACTGAAAGAGGCTTTTCTTCCTAACATACCAAACTACAAAAACCTCTTTCAGTTTCGTCAAATTCATTCTGAGGTGGGAGTAATTTATGATTAAACTTGCGCTACAAAGCTGCTGAAAGTCAAGCTTGGTCTTCTTGTTTTAGCAGTATTTTTCAAGATCCGTTTCTGGTTACAGGAAAACGTATTGTGGAATTCTTAGAGAGTTTTCTCTTCATAAAATCTCCCTCTACAATAACCTATCTCAATTTCTTCATAAGTGTTTTCAGTTGGGAGATACTAAGATTTCATTGAGACCCTAATTTCAGAAAATGGGTTTTTCCTGTTTGACATGTGTTTTTCAAAGACAGATTCGGGACAATTGGAGGAATGTTTTAAAAAAACAGGAGAGGTTTTGGTTCTAGACAACATGGGCTACAAGAACCTTAATCAACAAGCTTCCATTGGGCTATGGAGTCAAAGTGTGTTTCAGTACAACAACAAGATCAATTTCACATGGAAGTCAGGGCATAAAGGGTTTTAACATAGAAGCAAAACAGAGATATTATGTAAGGAACACAACCTACAAACACATGAAGGAAGTTAGAGCATCATCAAATGATTCTAAGTAACATGTGTCTATACCAAGTAAGTATATGAAAGAAGCCATGACGAAAATCAAACATTGAAACCCTTTCTGAATCCTGAGTAGTGAAAGCAACTCTTTGTATTAACCTGAAAACATGCAGTCACATACAATAGCACAATGTGCTTCTTTCTTTGAAAATTGCCAACCATTTAATCATTATTGTTCAAATTTTTCATAGAGTTAGCCATCTAATCCATTATCACTATCATTAATCCTTTCAGAGAGCCCTCCCAGGTTGAGGAGGCTAAGCCTCAGCCAAAAGTAGGTTTGAAAGAGTTACACAAGGCCTCCTAATCAACAGCCTATCAGGTCAAGGTTTTGCGATAACATATTCTTTAATAATTCAGTAGAGAGAGATAGTACAATTACACAAATCTATAATTTTATGACAGTTGCAATAAAACCCTAACCAACAAAGTCAAAGATGGTCAAACAGATCAGAATTGACCTCAAGTCAACCTCAGCCAACTTGGCCTCCAACAACAAAAATGTACAACCCAAAATAGTCTGAAATGATGGTCAAACTACAATCAACGCAGTGACAGGTCTACAGTCAACCTTAACAATCAACGTTGGTCAAATGTGTGGTCAAAATAGGTCAACGAAGCTACCCAGAAATGCGATCTGCCTAGGAGAGGCTGCCTAACCCAAACCGCAGTCAAGGAGACCCTACGCTGCCAAGAATAAGTCTTTTTACTCCACGGTCAATCCAAGTCAAGTTTTCCCTAATTTAGATCTACGTCTTCCTTTCAGCCACACATGTGTTAAAATTTGGGTACCAGAGGACAAGTGGTTCCCTAAGGCTTTGATCTTTGGCCTAGGGAAAAGTGTCCAAATTTATTTGTATTTTTTTCTTACAGTGACTTTATAAGTGGTAAAGTCAACTTAATTTAAAAGTGGCTTTACAAGTGGTAAAGTTACATTCTAATTTAAAAGTCACTTTATAAGTGGTAAAACTACATTCTAATTTAAAGGTGACCTTATTAAAGTCAATGAAGAATTAGAAAGTGAAAAAGTGATTATGGAAATAAAAGGCTAAGTGGGTCTTTACTTATTCTCATCCCTAGATTTAAATGAATCTTAACCATTAGATTTTAGGGTAACCCAAAAGGTCATTTAGAGAATAAAAGGAGAAAAGAGGAAAATATTAATTCATTATTTTAGGAGCATTTGAGAGAAATAGAAGAGAGAGCAAAGAGAAAATTTCTAAGGAGTGAGGAAGTGAAGGAGAGCAACAAGAATACATTTCAGCAAATCTAGATAGCAACATTTATTGGCATGCATCCCAAGGAAAAACCGTACAACATGAAAAAGACAAAAAAATCGAGGAAGAAGGACAATATCAAGGGCATGAATTTTGAGGCAGATTTGGGCATGAATTTTGAGGTCACGGTATTGTTGAAATCCATACGGTTTGTATAGTCCGTACAAGTTCTGAGCACACTTTTCAAGGCAGGCTGTACAACATTTAATGTTGTTTTATTGCTGGAAAAATATTTATGTTTTGGTTGTTTGCTGATTGGCATGATTTTTGAAGCGGAGTTCAAGCACGAAAATCGAGATAAGTTGAAATTTGTGGTTGCTGGAATTTTTACTATGTATTTCAATTTCTATGTAAAAGCATTTTCAGAAATAAAGAAGAGCTCTTAAACTGGTTTTCCCCAAGAGTTGTAGGGGGTTTTTCTAGGGTCACATTGACCAAAAATCACTGTGTTATTTTCTATGTGTGGCTATTATAATTTTGCTGTGTTTTATTTCAGCAATTTCAGAGGTTGTGAAATCTCTAAATTTGTGTTTTCAAAAAATAGTCATTTCTAGATTTTAGAATTTTTTTATCATGCTTAGATTTAAAACTAAATGCATGGAGTGATAAAGAAAACTGATAACCAGAGTGGGGGTTGAAATTTCTTCATGGTATCAGAGCTTGGTTCGCTGAAAAGCGCAGTTTGGGACAACAAAGTGAAAATTACATCAAGTTGATTTTTACACAGAAAATAGAAACCTTTACCACAGATTTAAAAATTTCAATTTGGAAGGACAGTGAAACATGTCTTTGGGTTTGAGAGTTGAAGACAGGTTGGATGGGCAGAACAACTACAGTGCATGGAATGAGAGAATCCAGAGCAACTTTGAGGAAGCAGAAGTCTGGGGCATTATGGTAAATACCATACAGAACCCAGTAGTAGTACCAACTGACCCTGTACAATTGGCAGAGTTTAACAAAAAGAATGCTAAGGAAAAAAGACTGGTTCTGGAAGGAATTAAAGACCATATCATTCCTCATGTGAGAAGAAAGACTTATACAGATAAGATGTGGATAGTCTTTACCAGAGCTCAAATGAAAATAGAAAAATGGCCTTGAAGGAGAAATTGAAGGTCATTAAAATGGCTAATGCTGACAGTGCTACAACATACCTCACAAAAATCACTTCAGTGAGAGATGAGTTGACAATGGTAGGTGAGATTATTGCACCCAATGAGTTGGTGAGGATTGCTTTTAATGGTCTTCTCAAGACTTGGGAGACTTTGTGGATGACATTGTTGCACAGGGAAACCTTCTCGACTGGGAGAGGTTGTGGGATGATTGCATTCAAAATGAGATAAAAAAGAACCATCTTGGGACAGCCAAACAGGTGGAGGATGATGACAATGTGGCATTGTTAGCAAAAGGAAAGAAGGGCAGAGAAAAGAAGAAAGCTTCCAACAGTGGAGGCAAACGCAAAGGTAAAGGCAAGCAACAGAACAAGGAGAAGGATTATTTCAAAATCAAATGTTGGAATTGTCAAAAGTTGGGACACTATGTTGTTGTGTGTCCGAAGAAGAAGAACAAGAAAGGGAGAGACATCCAATGGCAGTTTCTACAAATATAGAGAGCTTCTCAGAGAGCTTTGATCGAGAGTTTGGGTTCATTGCTTGTGAAGCCACTAGTGTAGGATCACTTGCCATACAGGTTCAAAGGGAGTGTGATTCCCCGCTACTGGCAGAGCATCTTCTAGCATTTGGTATGTTGACAATGGTGATTCCCTCCACATGACAAGAGTCAGAGAGTACTTCTCAAAGCTTTTAGAGGGTGATACTGATATGGAGGTAGTAATTGGTGATGACAACATTGTTAGAGTAGTCATTGTGGGAACATTGGCATTTGATAGGGGACCCAAACCTCCCTTGAAAGTGTCAAATGTTTTATATATGCTTAGAATGGAGGAATTTGATATCCGTCTCAGCACTTGAGGACATAAGGTATGATGTGTTGTTTAGGAGAGGGCAGGTGTTTATATATCCTAGGGGAACTCCAGCTTCTTCAGCTAGAGAGATTGGTGTGCGCCATGTCAAGGTGTACAAGTTCTCATTCCAACCCCTGATGGCATTGAGTAGTAGCACCCGAGACATGACCAACAACAGATCTAGCAGTTCAAAGTTGTGTGAGATTTGACACTGTAGGATGGGGCACATGTATCATGGGGCCTTGAGTACATTGTGGGAGATCACCACTGGTGTGCCAGATTTCAGTTTTGATCACCTTGATGTATGTAGAGGATGTGCTATGGGGAAGTTTGCTAGATCCCCTTTTCCCAGCAGTGACAACAAAGCGATTGGGATCCTTGACTTGATTCATACCGATGTGAGTGGTCAAATGTCTCATGTATCCTTGAGTCGCTATGAGTACTATGTTTTATTCATTGATGACCACTCTAAAAAGACCTGGATTTACTTCTTGAAGACCAAGAGTGAGGTCTTCAAGGAGATTCAAGAGTTCAAAGCTCTTGTGGAGACCCAGATAGGTAGGAAGATCAAGGTCCTCAGGTCAGACAATGGAGGGGAGTATACCCTTGGTGAGTTTGTTGATTTTTGTACTAAGGCAGGAATTAGAATGGAGTTCACAGTTTCTTACTACCCCCAGCAGAATGGGGTTGTGGAGGGGAAGAACAAAGCCATTGCAGGGGTTGCCAAAGCCATGCTTCATGATTAGGGGTTACCTTTATTTTTGTGGGCAGAGGCCTGCAACACTATTGTGTACTTGCAAACCAGGAGTCCACATCATGCCTTGGGGAATGTGACTCTGGAGGAGGATTTTTCTGAGAATAAACCTGATGTTGGGCACTTTCGCATCTTTGGGTGCCTTACATATTCCTATGTCCCCAAGGAGAACATGACCAAGCTAGAGCCCATTGTAGACAAAGGCATTTTTGTGGGTTATAGCGAGACCTCAAAAGCTTATCGGATTTATATTCCTACAAAGAGGAAAGTGATTTTCAGGTGGGATGTGAAGTTCAGGGAGGAGAGAGCTTTCAGGAGGTCACGAGAGTTAGAGTATCTAGAGTCACCAGACCCTCAGGAGCCGCTGAGTCAGTTGCAGGGATCATGTGGTCAGGGTTCAGGAGGTACATCGATTACAGTGTCAGGTCCATCAGTGAGTAGTGGCTCTCAGAGTTAGCTGGGTGGTTCTTCGGGAAGCATGCAGGGCAGTGTGCAGGGCAGTGCACAGAGCAGTGCGCAGAGCAATTCATAGGGTAGTCCACTAATGGACAGTTCACACAATACTTCAACATCTACAAGAAAAGATTCAGGCACGAGGTCAATTGGCAGGCCTTGAGGAGTTCAGGCTTCTAATGATGATGAGGATTCTTTTACTCCGGTGGGAGAAGTATACTTAGGGAAGAGGAAGCCCAAGTGGCTTCAGGATACCTTACCCGAGGCCACATCAGTTTCTAGGCCAAAGAGACAGGTTAGAGAGAGTAAACCACCTGAGCGGTTCTGTATTTACATGGCATTGGTAACAAGCATTGTTGACTCCGAGCCTTCTATTTATGAGGAGGTAGCCAGCCAGCAGGTCTGGAGAGAAGCCATGATGGAGGAATATTCTTCTATTATGAAGAACGATGTTTGGGAGGTAGTGCCGAGGCCTGAAGGTAAATTAGTGGTTACTTCTAGATGACTCTACAAGATAAATCATGCTACAGATGGCAGCATCGAGAAGTTCAACGCTCTATCTGTAGCGAGAGGGTTCTCATAGGTAAAGGAGTTGACTATGAGGAGATCTTCGCTCTCATAGCTCGGTATACATCTATTCGCTCCATTATATCGATTGCAACAGAGATGGGTTGGAAGATCCACTAGATGGATGTGAAGACTGCATTTCTGAATGGTTTCATTCAGGAGGAGCTTTATATTGAGAAATTACATGGCTTTGAGGTGCATGGGAAGAAGTCCCATGTATGCAGATTGAAAAAGGCACTCTATGGCCTGAAGCAAGCTCCTAGAGCTTGGTACTCTAAGATTGATACATACTTGCTGCAATTGGGTTTCACAAAGAGTGAGGCTGATCTGACCCTATACTTCATTGTGGTGGTTGAGGAGTTGTTGAGAGATTTAATAGGTGTATTAATTATCCTACATCTATATGTCAATCCGAGCTCGTAAACACGAGTTGCACTGCACTTTTTGATTCAGTTTGTAGGTTAGAGCTTTAATGTTTCCTTTATAATGATCAGCAAAGTAATGGAACACACAAAGGCTTGTAAACACACAGATCAAAAAGGAAATCAATCCATCTTACTAACACAAGCATAATCAATAATCAAATTCAACTTAAAGACTTCGAAATCTCTCTAAACTTAACCTATTCTGTTCTTGAACTGAAATTTGGACTCAAAATGAAGACTTAATTCTTTACCACAAATTCCACTTTGATAGACTGTGAAAGCGAATCATAATCAAATAGACTCCGCATATCAAATCAACATTCGAAATCCAAACCCTAATTTTTGGCTCTTGCAATTTACACTTGAAAGAACTGCAAGATCTAATCTACTTGCGATGGTAATTCAATATTAGACTGAAGAATCAACCTTGCCCACAATAATTGTTCTTGATTCAAAACCTTAGAATGAGAAAAGCCTCACATTAATTCCGCTGTCTTGGCGACAAGTAAAAGACCTTTTATGTTGGGAGCTAATCTGAATACTCTATCTCACACACTTAACCAAGCAACTTGATCTCTCACACTCAACTAATCTGCATACATATTCATAATCTATCATAACTTTAAGAACAAGCTTCAAATATCAAACCTTAATTCTATTCTCAAGAATGACAAACAAATAAAAAAACTATGAATTTCTATTAGGCACACAAAACTGTACTCAAGAAACTATCCTACAGTTGCATAAATCTCAAATTAAACTCAAGAAAACCTATTCAAAGTCTCGACAAACCAACACTTTGTCTTCTCAATGAAAAGGTAAGTTACACCGCTGATTACAACCTAACTTTGAAATCAAATCAAGCACACATTTGATAGAAATTACCTCACGCTGGAAACTACGTTTTTGACTAACAATATCAGACTCTAAGCTACAATACTACACTCAAGCACTCAAAACAAAGCAAGAGAAATTGCACTGAAAACTAAATCACTCACCCGAACTCCCAAAATCAATCTACGAATTTTATTAAGAAACTAAGAATCTATTTGAGAAACAAAACTAGATTAAACTATCTTAATTAATCAATCTGGAACACAATATTTCTATGGCACATGCACTCATGAAGATAATCAGCATAAAACCAACCGATTTGAACTAAATCAGACTTATGGTAAGTCTCGCTATTATAATCAATCGATCTAGAAAAAAATACTCCTATTCATGAAAATAACTTGGAAGAAAACCAACTAATTTGATAACAGCAAGAAACAAGCAAATGTGATTTTATTCAGAATTAACTGAAACCACTCAATGCACATCTGAATTCACACCATATCAATCCTGATTACTCAATGAATTATCTCAACTTCGGCATTCAAAGGTTGTTCTGTGTTTTCAACAAATGGACCAACTTACCACAAAGATTCAGTTTACAATGTGATTAAAACACATTTTTATATAACTGTGACAACACAGTCAAGACAATACAATTCGTGGCTTTGGGGTACATAGTATGACTTTGCCTTGAAGGTAGGAGCCCCAATCACACAATAACCATACATTCAAATTGTTGAAGTAAATGATCCGAAAACGCATAACATGGTCAGCACACTAAAATTGTTTCAAATTCAATAGAAGCCTCCACGCAACATATAAATAGTCTATAAATCAAAGACAAACTAGAAGTGCAAAACTATCACACAACTATGTTCTTAAGAAATGATATAGAGCTGATCTCAGATGGTGGTGGGCCCGACCACACTTGGGGAGCTTACTTACTTACAGGAAACGAAAAGCTTTAAAACAGCTAGTTCATGAATTCACAACGAACCATCCAACAAATTGATCTAAACTCAATACATAGCCATCACCACAGTCTTTCAATTAAAAATAATATGTCTGGAGATAAAAGATACAATAGAAAATATTCTCTTTTGTTCGCTATTGTTATATACCCAGGGGGGATAAGATGGGGTACAAAGGGAGGTACCCAAGAGAATAATGTAATAATGGAATGAACCATAGTAATAAATAAGGTGGTTAACCCGTATCATGTAAGGGACCACAGATAGTTAGTAATAATGTAATGGGCCCATGGTATTAGATAGATGGTATTGAGGGAACCATGGTAATGACCCATGGTATTGTATGTATGAGGCCTATATAGAGGTTAGAGGCTCCACATTGAGGGGTGTCAAGGATTATTGTATGAACAAGCATATGGCTTGTGGAATGTTCTCATTCCTTAAGCAGTGAATGTATGGTGTTGCCCTACCTTAAGGGTTTGATCAATAAAGAAACATTTCTATTCTATATTCAGATCTTGTTATTTCTATCTATTTCATTCATGGGTTTATCTCTATTATCTTATATTTTTGGGTCAGATCTATAACAAGTGGTATCAAAGCACCTTCTTGGACCAAAGTGGATTTTTTTTTTTTTTTGTAGGAACTTTCTGAGGCTGCGAGTTTGCAGATCAGATCTGTACATTTTGGGGGAAAATCTGCAAAATCTAATTGTAGATCTGGATTCTTTGTAAAAAAATACCCAATTTCAAAAAACAATTCGGCCGAATCGGAGTGAGGATGAAGGAGATATCTCTGATCTAAAAATCAGTGGTGTTGTAGAAATTTTTTCGGGGCAACGAGTTTGCGGCGCAGATTTATACACTTTAAGGCAAAATCTGCAAAATCTAATTGCAGATCTAGATTCTTTGTGACAAAATATCCGACTTAAAAAAAAATTGGTCGAATCAGAGTCCGAATGAGGGAGATATTGTTCATTTAAAATCAGCTCTTTTTTTCAGATATTTTTTGTGACGACGGGACAGTTGCAGCGTGGATCTAAAATTCCAGTGCCTAGATCTATATGATTACCACATGGGAAGATGCAGAATGATCGTTTCATTTCCGAAAATAGGTCATAATAGGTATTCTGAGCAATATTGATGGAATTGTGATCATTTCAAATTTTCGCCAAAATTTTGTTGTGATGGCGGGCCTAGATCAGAGTTTGAGGGACATGTATAAATTTGATGGCTCTCATCCGACTAGATGGCTAATACAAATGGAGAAATATTTTAGATTGAATTACGTCATGAATGATGCGACTCAACTGAGTGTGGGAATCATGTACTTGGACCATGAAAAATGGCAATGGTGGCAGTTTCATAAAAAATACCATCCAAGGACTACTACTTGGCCGATGTTCGCAAAATCTATTTGTGACAACTTTGACCGTAAATCTAATCTTGTGGGTCCTCTTACTAAGCTCACACAGACACACACACAACCTAGCAAAGCTTTATTTTTACAGGAAAGAAGGAAACCAAGAAACCTAAAGGGTTATACTCTGCTGGTATCTCCTTATTACAGGTTCATGGATTGATTCAAAAGGAGAAAATCATTGTTTCTATAAATCCTAGTTGCAAGCATAATTTTATCAATGTTAATTTGGCAAAAAAAATGCAAGTTCCAACAAAACAAATTGAAAACACACAGGTGGATGATGAGGATGTTCAAGTGTATAAGGATTTGAAGATCTCTATGGATAAGTATGTGTTGCATGGTGATTTTTATACTTCAGAGATGGATAATGTGGATGTTGTTTTGGGATATCCTTGGATGGAATCTGTGGGTACTATTAATATTAATATGTAGAATAAATTCCTGAAGCTTTGGTATAAAAAGAAGAAAATTACAACAGGATATTTCCATCAATAAACAGGTAGATTACATGGAGGCTGAAGCAGAAGATGTTCCAAGGACTGACATATCAGATAATGAGCTAGTGATGATTGACAATCATATACAAATAGAGGCTGAAGCAGAAAATATTATAGGTACTGATACATCAGATGAGAGATCAGTGGTTGAAGTAATATTGGAAGATAAGACACCACAACAAGCACCACAACATGCACCAGATAACAGTCAGGCTCCAGTAAAGGGTGAATTAAAGAAAAAGACACCGTGCGTTAAAACCTCAACATATCATCACCCACATCACTCCGTAAGAAAACAACCAACAAGATGGCAACCAATTAGCCACAAAACAGCAACCCCCGAATGACAGATAGAGAGGAGCAAAGATCCACCTACTACACATCAACACAGAAGAGCTGCCAAGGTAAACTTCCATCTCAAGCGAGCGAGGCATCAATGAGATCGAGGGTTCACCTTTCTCTTGGATAGCTAGATGCACGTGCATGGTACCGGTGGACTACTCTTTTGAGTAGATCTTATTATTTGTGTTCTTCCCATGTTTCGGGGATGAAACATGTTAAGGGGGGTGGAATGTTATATATCTAAGGGGGATAATATGGGATACAAAGGAAAGTACCCAAGGGAATAATGTAATAATAGGATGGACCATAGTAATAAATAAGGTGGTTAACATGTATCATGTAAGGGACCAAAAATAGTTAGTAATAATGTAATGGGCCCATGGTATTAGATAGATGGTATTGAGGGAACCATGGTAATGACCCATGGTATTGTATGTATGAAACCTATATAGAGGCTAGAAACTCCACATTGAGGGTTGTCAAAGATTATTATATGAACAGACATATGGCTTGTGGAGTGTTCTCCTTCCTTAAGGAGTGAATGTATGGTGTTGCCCTACCTTAAGGGTTTGATCAATAA
>APFE031749606.1:241679-253328 GCA_000404065.3 Pinus taeda
GTAGAATAGAGAAAGAAATCTGTCCAAACTGTTTAATCTTGGTAGATCAGTAGTTAGGCAGAGAAAACTAAGGTTCCCAACTGCTTAATCTGGGGCCTTGGAAGAAATAAGGGTAGTGTTAGATAGAAAATCAAAGCAAAAAGCCAAGGGAAAAGAAAAGGCACATCAAGGGTCTGCAAGTCCAAATGCACCCTCCAAGAAGAAACAGAAAATGCTAGGCAAAATAGTTGGGTAGGTAGATGGGGTTGCAGAAGTGGTGTTCCTTCCAAGCTGAAACTTGCAAACCAGAAACAAGGAAAACAACACAGTGGAGCATGTCTGACTTCCCTTTTTCCCTTTCTTTACCACTCATTACTAACATCCCTTCACAAGTTGTGATCATAAGAGAGACTCAAGGTTTTATGTTGGTTCTTATGGCCTTTAAAAGCCACATTTCTTGTGCAAAAATCTTTTCATTTTGATCTACTCTTTAAACTAAGTTGTTTCCAAGAAAACTTAGTAGTATTACTCCTCATTCACTTTTCTCCCCCCATATTAACCTTTAACTCTATTATCTAGCCCCCTATGCTTCACTTTCCCTACTATTATAACACCATGGTGTATAAACCCTAAACAATGTATAAATATCCCCTCCTTGGCATTATAGCCATATGTTTTACTACTAGGGCATTGGATTAACACCTGGTTAAGCTCAAGAACCCAAGCCTAACCCCTTTTCTCTATCAGAACCTATCTACCTAGCCAACTCTCCATTTTTGCCTAAAAACCCTTGAAAAAAACCCTTTTTGCACCCTTATACCCACTCAAAGGCAAAAATATGATGAAACCCACTTTCCCCGCCTTATCCTAAGGTCAGGAGCCATTATGCACCTTTTCATGAAATTTCATTAAAACCCGCCCATCCTAAGTTTTTGTCCTTCATACGTTTTATGCGAAAAAATTCATAAAAACCTTTATTTTTGCCTTCTTCTAAAGTTGTCGGGTATATTCGATTTTATAAAGGAAAACATTTAAAAACTATTGAAATTGGTCAAAAACCCAAAGGGTCCCGCCAGGCGCAATTACCAATAAATATTATATTTTAAACCCCGCCCGTTGACCATATCTTCCGTGCAGCTTGCTGGCCCGATATCCGTCCGATCAAGCCCTTCCAGATCAACGGTCGTCGTGGATTTCGGAGGGGCCCCGACGTCCGACAGATATCGTCCGATATCTGTAAGACGATGATGTCACGCAGATCCACGCGTCGCTCCCAAAGTCCATCGGAGCCCCCTCTAACAAATTCCTTGCCGTATAGGAGGGGGCCCGATATGATGCCATCTGTCCGCCTGTGTCAGCATCCTTTTGTCGCTTATGTCAGGGCCATGACCGCGCGCCCTGTCCGCCATTCGTCCACCTGGCCGCCAGCTCATCGCCCCCGTGGACTGGTCTTTGGTCGCCACGTCACCTGATGACGTCCTACTGACGTCATCCAACCCGGACCCACTTGTTGATGTCATGTTGACGTCATTTAAAAGAGCGCGCCAATAAGCCAAAAAAGCCATATTTTGCCAAATTTATGTGTTTTTTTGCACTTTTTATAAAAACATTTCTGCACTCTCTGCATGCGCCTTACGACGAAGAATTCGCCAACCGAGTCAAGACCAACTGCAGAGCTTCAGAGCGTGTACCCAACTGCTGTTCCAACCCAAGCAATCCATTAAACAGGTATTTGCCCGTAAAACCTCCTGCAAACCTGGTTTTTCTCTGTAAATTCTAAAAACACCTGAACACAGCAGAAGCTTAAAAATTCACCATAAAACCACGCATACCCAGCTCCCTCTTGAAGACTTGATGGTCGAATTTCACTAGCAGAGCCGTTTCGGACTGAATTTTCAGTAAAAACCCTTTTCCGTTTGCGCAGTCGTGAACCGGAATCCATAACCTGCTTTTAATTATCAAGAGAGGTCTGCTGAACACTGTAACTTGCCTTCTCAAGGAGCCAAACAGTATTCCAATTCTGTGGACTTACCCTGCTACCCTGCATCCTCTAATTTCCTTTCTCAGGTAGTGCTTTTCTTATTTGTCATGCAGTATCCAAATGAACATGGAGACTCCAACGGCATCAGTAGGCCTCAATGTTGCTCCCCTGAATGCCCCCCAGAGAGAGTTGGAGTGGCAGGATTTGGCAGATCTAGACTACCAAATCTCTGAGGACTGCCTATCTAAATGCAAGTTCCACATTCATTTATTAAATGAGCTCAAAGCCAGACATAAGGATGGGACAGACATTCTAGGCATTTGGGAGTCCTCCCTCCCAATTTTCAAGCTCCCTTAGGTCAACCAGTTCCCTGACCTGATTCACTTATGTGCTGTCTGTTATGACCCCATGCAGAGGGTTGTGCTTGACCCTGCAGGTGCAGTATTATTCTACATAACCCCTGAGGCCATCAGGGAAATGCTGCAGTTCAAGACCTAGAAGAAATTGGTCCCCTTGTCCCTACTGGACTTGATCAACCAAGGAGCCAGGATATTAACAGAAGCACAGATCCTGAAGCTAAATCAACTATTCATTACAAACTCTGACACATTGCTGCACCCTCCCATTTTTTATGGCTACCTCAATCAACTGGGTGTAGACCTGGCATACATGATTAGCTCAGTTTTGGGGTATAAGTCACTAGAGTTTATTGAGGAAACTGTACTAGTGATGATGACAATGTTTTCCCCTAGCAAGACTCCTATCTGTTATGATTATGATACATACATTTCAGACAAGATGCATGAGCAATTTTTGAACTTGTCCAGAGAAAAGGTGTTCAGATACACCTTCTACATTTACCACCTCATCCTTTACTACCAACATGAGAAGTTCTCCTTTGAGATCAAGAGAATTGATGCAGCAGGCAATCCAAGGTCAGTGGTGTACTGGACCTCAGTCTTTCACCTCAGCACATACTCTCCATACACATACTCTGAGTTCATAGACCTCTTCATCCATCCAGCCATGTCTTTATTCTTAACCTCACCCCCTCCAAGACTGACTGATGAGATGCAAAGGATTATGCAGCTATCCAATGCATACAGCATAGGGGATTGGTACTTTTACCAACACTATACTGTGATCAGAATATATGGGTGTGAGTTGCGCCCATACAGATTGCCCAGGTATGTGCCTATGAGACTGTTTGCCTTAAAATATTTCAGGCAATTTGGCAATGCCGATATGGTGCACTTTGCAGGCAGGGGCAAGAAGGCACAGCTTAAAGTAAGAAATCAACTGGGCCACTTTGTCTTAAACAAAAGGGAAGGCTGGAAAGATGCTGACAGAAAACTAGAAGGCCTTGGCCTAAAACAAAACTTCCTTTGGAAGCCTTATGACCCTAACATGTCCATATCCTTGAGAAGGCAGAAATACAAGCTCTCTAGTTATGAACATGTGAGCATGCCCTACATTCAAAGACATGCCAACCAACAAAAATGGAGAAGGAACACACTGGAAGAACCAGTTACTCAGGAAGAATTAGTTGAAAGGGCCAGAAGACATTTATTAAAAATGGCTGACTTAGAATCTCCTTCTCAGGTACTTACTCTGCCAAAGCCTCAAGCAGGAGCAGTTGCTTCATCTTCTACAACACATCAAGGGGCAGCACAAACCATAGACCAAGATCAAAGCAAGGGCAAGGAAAAGGTTATGGAAGAGCCACAAATACAACAGGGTCAAGAGCAGCCACCCCAACAGGAGCAGCAGCAAAAGGACCAACAGGGTCAGGGGAAACAAACAGCAGAGGCCCCAATTGCCACCCAAGAGCAGCCAGTGCAAATGGCACCCCCAAGGCAAGATTCAAGGATTGACTCTTCCATCCTCCAGACCCCTCAAAGGGAGGATGTAAGCAGAAAAAGAGATAGGGAAACTCCCCTTACCTCATCACCAGAGAAGAGACAGAGATTAAATCCCTTCTGAGAAGAGGAAATTCCAAGCATGGAAGCCTCAGCCAGCTCCTTTCGACAGGAGCAAGACAGGGCAGCATTAGGAGAAGTGAGCTCCTCAGGACAGAGGAAGGGAGGAGAAACAAGCATTAAACAGCAGTTCAAATATATCAAGAGAAGGAGTGAACCAATAAAGATTCAACTCTACAATCACCTACTGAACATGGCTCCTACAAACCAACAAAGGCTCATGTCTTCCTTTGATACACAGGAGGGGAAAATGGTCATGAGCCACTTCACACCAACAGTGCAGCAACCACAATCAGTTGTAGACTACATCAGGACCAATTTGGAGGTCCTATCAAAAGACATCCACCCAATGGATCAAATAGAGCTCCATAAACAGACGGGTGAGATGGTCTATGCCACATTGGCTGACAAGACCCTTGTCAACTACAGGCTGCAAAATAGCCTGAACAATACTGTTGCACAGCTTGAGTTGGAAAGGGCTTCCTCTCAAGCTAAGGATAACAGGATCAAAGCACTGGAAGAAATCATAATAGAGTTTGGGCATGATCCCAAAGATGTTAAGGTTGTGCAAGAAGTCCTCAAGCTAAGGGATGCTGATATGGCAACAATGAAAAAGAAATTAAAAATCCCACCAACTCTTCACCCACAAACAGAAGAGGTTGCCCAGTAGAGGCAGGAAAAGGATGCAGCTTCTCTACTAATGACGCTATACAAAGAACTCATCCAAACTCAGGAAAAGCTGCAGGAGTCAGAGGCCACATTAGAAGCAGCATTGCAGCAAAAGGAGGCAGGGCAAACCTCACAGCCACCTCCAGAAACAATAAACCTTGAGGAAACCCCTCAAGACACTGCCCCTCCCAGCCAACAAGTGCAACAAGCAGCCCCAGACACTTCAGCACCAACTACCTCAGCACCAACAACAGAGCAGGCTGAAAGCCTGGACATGCAGAAGCTGAGGAAAGAAATTCAGGTCTTGGAGTCCCAGATGTCTGAGCTAAGCCAAGCCCAGGACAATCTGGAAAAAATAAATGAAAAATATGACAAATCAAAACAAAATGTGGCTGAGAGAGAGAGGGAGGTAAAGGCCCTCAAGAAAAGAATTGTTGAGCTAGAAAAAGAGCTCACATTGGACAAAGTTACATCAGAGCTTAAAAGAGTCATCTGGGGCAATATTGGCCAGTCTATAATAGATCAGTGGGAGTATATTGAGGCCATACATGAGAAAATAGTGCTCATTGGAAGAGCACGCAAAGAGATACAAAGGGCAAGGGCATCTCTAGGCAGTATGCCTGAGATTGCCACTAAAATGATAGACATGCTAAACTACAGGACAAGCTCCCAGCTCATAAAAATGGGAATTGGAAACAGGACAAAGACCATCTCACTAATCAGAAGGGTCCTGACATTAAGAAACTTGATTCAGACCCTAGAAAGAAGAACCCAGGACATGCAAGCAGATATTAACAAATTCCAGAACAAGTTTATGGCATTACAGAACAGGGGGCTACCTAGCCCATTGGATCCATCAGGAAAGTTACTCTCACATGAGAAATATGCTAAGAGAGTAAACAATTTTGTAGCAACTAAGATTTCAGAGGCAGCTAGTGCATCAACAGAAGCAGGACCAGTAACAGGGCAGGTCCTCTTTAACAGAGTAGAAAATCTATTTTTTATTAGGAGTGAAATTACACATTTATTTGATGAGCCCTCTCATTTTTATAAATATACAGAGGCTGATGAGACCATGGGGTCAATTTTGAAACATCAGTTGCCTTCATCAGATGTATGGGAAGAGTTGATACGATTACTGTTAAACCAAAGTCAGTAATTGCGATTTTGCCTTTTGAAAATATTTTGAATCTCATACACAAAAGGACCAAGACACATCAGCAGGTATGCAGAAAGAGGCTGAGCCAACTTAGCACAGGTATTCGGACACCACAATAGCATCAGCAGTCACAGATGACAGGGCCGAGAAGACACAGGAAGTTACAGCTGCACAGACACGTCATTCAGCAGTTATATCAAAGCACTCAACCGACTCCGTGATGCCCGAAGGTCAAGATTGTTCTGACAGGAGTTAAGAGCCTTTATAGTTCATTAAAGATTGCAATAACTTTTCATCTGCAATCTCTGAACGAGTTGGTGGAGATATTTTCCCTCTCAGATGACTCAATGCCTGAGATATTTTGTAATAGACTTCTATATATTCCCCCTCGCACTTGTTAGCAGGGGTTGGACATCGGATGTAAGAAATCTCTTGATATCTATTCTGTTCCTCTTCTATTGTAAATATTCAGAGAATTAATACAAAGGATGATGGGATTTCCAAAGCTCTGTGTCTCTTGATGTCTTGCTGGTGTATGGCTGAATGTTGCAGGATTCTTGTGTATTTCATGGCTCAATAAGTTTTCTTGTTACTCTCTGTTATATGTTTGTTATCTTTCATATATCATTCATGTTTTCCAGGTTTTAAATGTCTAATAGCAAGGAAAAAGAATAGTCTCAGGATTTAATCACAGATTACCCTGAACTCAATCTAAGCTATTATAAATGTTTTCTTCAGTTATGGTAATGAAAGTGTAATTCTTAATTGCTACCTTTCACACTATATCAACACAGTGATCTATTGTTTCAGGAATTCAGGTATTGCTCCTGAGTAATAGGTCCCTTTCTCACATCCCAGCTCAGTGAATAATTCTTAAGTGCTCTTCACTGGTTGATTCACACTTCACCCTCACAATTTACAGTTTGTTTTATGAAATATATAAAGGCCCTGTAATTCCAGCTGCACTAAACCAAGATCTCAAGGAAACAACAGCTACAGACCCCATTGCCCAATGGATTAATTTACCTGCAGAGAACATTTCAAAATTATCAGAAAACATCTTCCCAACCAAACAAAAACAAAAAAACCTTTACTTCATAACTAGCCTAAAACTCCATAAAAACAGTGACAAACCTTACAGAGAGAGCCCTCTCTAATTACAGTTGGGCTAGAAGCTGTAGTCCAAAGATTGGTTAGTGGTTACCCCGGTCGTATTCCCTTGGGAGTCATAGGGAACAACCTGGGTGTTAACATAAATGGTGACTCCACTGAGGACCTTCAGGATCTAGAGAGTACTGTATGTCTACCAGAAATTACACTTAAAATCTAAATATCAGTCAAGAAGCCTTCACAACTATTCCTATACCAACATTTGCAGTCTTAAGGAAGTGCTGACTCAGATATCCTTTATACTCAATTGCAGATACATAGAGGCTTTCAAACTCCTGTCCAGTCCTTGCAATACAAATCTTTTCCAAAACTTGAAAGGACTAGCTCGGAAGCTGGCTCCCAAGAAGAACCTTCGGTACACTAGGGCCAATCCTGACCCAAACCCTCCAACTGTTTTTGAAAATCCTAATACAATCTCTAAACACATTAAGAAGTAGCAAGGGCCAGATAGTCCTGCTGACCTTAGTCCAGAGACAGTTTACCTCAACCCCATATCCACTCCAATCAAAGTACTATTATGTTCCACCCCTAATTCCCCTAGTTCCCCATCCATATCTCAAAGCCATCCACCCACATCTTCTTCCCCCACACATACTCCCTTGACCAACACTCTAAATCCTCCCATACCTGTTACCCCTGTGGTACCTACTGTTCCTTTTATCCCAGTTATACTTATTAATCCCAAAAACCTTGTGAATATGGCTATGAGGTATGCACCTCTGCAATTACCTGCCAATCCTGTGACTCTACCTCAGGATTACCAAGCCAAAATCTCATATTTTGACTCCACTGGCCCTTATTCTGCTATTCAGCATGCTAAGAGAATGCAGGATCATTTTGAAAACTATGAGATAGATGATGAGAGTATGAGGATGAGAATATTTGTCCAAAGCTTAACAGGTGATGTTCGAACTTGGTTCAGATCACTTCCTGCAAATACCATCACCACCCCTGATGAGATTTACCAATCTTTCACAAACAGATGGGAGAAAAAGAAGGATCCCCTACATATACTTGGTGAATACGACATGATTAAGAGAGGTCCTCAAGAGACAGTTCTGGAATATTGTGCTAGGTTTAATAATGTATATAACACAATACCCCAAAACCTAAGACCTCCCCCTGATTTGGCCTTGTAAAAATTCCCAGATGGATTTGACCCTGATATGGCTTACCAATTAAAAGAAAGAGCCCCCCAAACCCTTGAAGAAGCTCAGAAGGTTGTTGTCACAGTTGAGGCAAACCTGATTGCTAAGAGGAACAGGGCTAGATTAGAAAAGAGAGTCGCCTTTAAAGAGGAACCCTCAGCCTTTGACCAGAAATTAGATGCAATAATTTCTGGTATGAAGAGGTTGGGCGACAGGGTAGAATTTGTGGAAAGAAAGTCTTCATGGGAAGCATCACCAAACAACTCCAACAAGAACCCTAACTTTAGGAGGAATCAGAACCCTAATGTGGGTAAGGCTAATAATGATCCAGAAATAAGACCTCCATTTCAAGAAAACTATGCTGAAACATCAACATCAGAGGAGCAAGTGGATGATACCCATATCCACCTAATGGGTCTTTATGATGACCACCAAGTCTTCCTAAGTCAAGAAGATCATGAAGAAGAAGACAGTAAACAATTCCAAACAAAGTCAGGTGAATCATTTGACTTAAAACAAGGCTATGACACAACTGTCTATGAAGTCCATAAACAATACAAACTACGAAGCAGGACTGTAAACATAACATAGCCTGAGAAAACCAAGGATAGACTGCAGCCCAAAAGTGCCATAGTAACAGAACCAATGAATGCAACTGATTCACTCACAAAGGAAGTAACTATTGAAGAAGTTACTGAACAAATACAGAATCCACAAGTTGCATCTTCTGTACAACCAAATCCAAGCAAAAAGCCTCAAGAGGTGAATGAAAAACACAAGCCCCAAGATCAAGAAGAACCTTTGCCAAATAAGGAAAAGGTGGTCACCCACAACATTAAGGCTCAGTTTGAAAAACCCTTTGACTTGGAGGCTGAAATCGGCAAATTAAAAATAGCCATTCCTCTTGCAGAGCTAGCCAAACATGATGTCTATAAACAACAGATTGAGAAGTCCCTTCAACTAACTCAAAACAAAGACAATGTAAATGTGTTGGATGACACCCATGAATTACTATTTGGTCCAGAGGTTGATGGGAAAACAACAGGCACAGGGATACTACCATTTTATGTTAGCTTGCATATCCATGACAAGATATTACACAATGCAATGTTTGACTCAGGGGCATCTCATAACCTGATGCCAAAATCTGTCATGGAAAGGCTGAATTTAGATATTACTAGGCCATACAAGGACCTGTTTTCATTTGATTCCAGTCAAGTTAAATGTCTAGGCCTGATAAAAGACTTATGTGTATCCCTGGTCCAATACCCAAATAAAACAATCTTGATGGATGTTGTTGTTGCTGATATCCCACCCAAGTATGGGATGTTATTATCAAGGTCATGGGACTAAACTTCAAGGTCCCCTTCAATTGGACGTATATGCCTACAATCACGTCTTTGGCCACCTAAGAGCTATACAGAGAATCGCTCAATGAATACATGGTCAGCATGAGGAAAAGCCTCAAAACTTCCCCATATATGTTGTCCATTCTGACATAGACTCATACATTTTGTTCAATGACAATACAGGTCACACAAACAATGAAGAAATCCAGATAATCAAAACAGCTCATAATAACAATGAAGGAAATCCTGACTTAGAAACATTGGTTGAGCCAAGAGATAGGAATGTTCAAGAGGACAAGCCAAAGGATAATGAAACCAAGACACCTAAACAAGAGCAGGAGTCTAGTAAACAAACTATTCCTCTAGAAACAAAACTGACCTCATCGAATCAGAAGACTGTCCCAGAAGCCAAACTAAATAAACAACCTAAACTTCAACTCACAAGCCTAGACCATAGAGATGTTACTCAATCTCACCTAGAACATGAAATCCTGTGGTTCCTAGAATTTGATGGATCAGTTAACAAGTTAGGGGCAGGAGCTGGAGTTTGGATCCATAATAAACAAAACAGCCATGCAGAAGGCAGAGCCTATAGACTAAACTTCAGATGCACTAATAACATGGTTGAATATGAAGCTCTTCTATTAGGCCTCAAGGTAGTACACTCCCTACAAGCCATGAAAGTGTCAATTTTAGGAGACTCAAACCTCGTCATTCAACAAGTGAAAGGCAATTTTATTACCAATGATAAAAGACTTAGGTCTTATAGGTCCGCTGCCACTGAGCTACTAGAGTCTTTCACTGAATTCCAGATTACCAAAATTCCTAAGGCTCAGAACCTTCATGCTCATAGTCTAGCTACATTTGCGAGTACCTGCAAGCTCCCTTTTGAGCCCCATCACTGTTTTACAGCTGAAGTAAAACACAGACCATCTGTCCCAAACAATATAAAGGACTGGCAGGTGTTTGACAATGACACACAAATCAACAATTTTCTGACTTTACAAGAAGAGTTTTCAGGTCTAAACATAGACACTGAAACAGCAAGTCAATCACAAATACTTGAGACAGAAAATCAACCACAAATACATAGTAAACACCATAACCAAGCAATATCACCCAAAACAGCTAACCAAATGCTAAACCCTACAATCTTCAACAAACACAACATACAAGAAATCCAATAAGGTAAATATGAGGATATAGGTCATTATGAAACTGAGGTGATACAATTAAAGGATAATTTTCTTCCAATAGGTTTAGCTCCTTTGGAAGACATTTTTGACTCCAATGATGTTCCCAATAAACCAAAACTGCAGCCCCTGAACACAACCATAGAAGAGCATAACATTGGGACGGTACAACAACCCAAAATAATAAAACTATCAGCTGCATTACCTCTTGACCAAAAGCCCAAATACATTGACATTTTTAAGGAGTTTCAAGATGTGTTTTCATGGAGTTATGAGGATCTAAAATCCTATGACACCTCTGTAATACAACACACTATCCCACTAAAGCCAAATCATAAGCCCTTTAAACAAAAATTGAGGAGAATTAATCCTATGCTCCTCCTAGCAATGGAGCAAGAGGTACAAAAAATGTTTAAAGCAGGCATTATAGCACCAATCAGATTCTCTGATTGGATTTCAAATTTAGTCCCTACAAGGAAGAAAACTGGGGAAATTAGGCTCTGTGTTGATCTGAGAAACCTCAACTAAGTATCATTAAAAGACAACTACCCCTTGCCCAAGATGGATCACATCTTGCAGAGAGTAGTTGGGGCCTCAAGGATTTCCTTGCTTGATGGGTTCTCAGGTTTTAACCAGATCCTGGTCCATCCTGATGATCAGGATAAAACAACATTTACAACCCCATGGGGGACCTTTAAATATGTGAAAATGCCGTTTGGTCTAAAAAATGTAGGGGCTACATTCAAAAGAGCAATGGATATTGCTTTTTCTAAAGAGATCCATGACTTCCTTGTCATTTATTTGGATGATCTCATGCCTTTTTCAAAATTTGACCAAGACCACTTAAAACATCTAAGGCAGATATTCACAACTTGTAGGAAATATGGAATTTCCTTAAACCGTAAAAAATCCTTGTTTGGTCTAGAAGAAGGAAAACTGCTGGGGCACATTATTTCCAAAGATGGCATCAGAATTGACCCAGACAGAATCCAGGCCATCCAACAAATGCCCCACCCAAGGAA
>APFE031749609.1:0-15013 GCA_000404065.3 Pinus taeda
GTGATAGTGGGGCACCCACAGTAAGTTCAACAACTCTTAATGATTTACTCCACAAATCCACTTGACTTTTTCCAATGCAGTGACACCAGATTCTTTATAATATACCTGCTTCATGTAGTTCTCTGTCACAAGGTGGGGGAATGTCTCATGGTCTGCCAAATCCTAATCTTTCATTTTCTAATGGGGAATACGTGCCAGGCACAAGCCTTCAAAGGTGATGATTTTTGGTATTAGGGGCATATTAATGAGTAATTTTTCCATGTTTGGGTCCTTGGTGACCTACTCCTTTCCTTTACTGAGAGGGATATAATCTGGCAACTTAGAGATGGCCTCGATGCCCTTAGCATATATATCCTCTGCGCCCTCTTCGGCCTTTGAATCTACCACCTTCTCATTATCCTTTGCTAGTAGCTTATCTTTCTTCTAGGCCTTAGTAGTAGAATGCTTTTTCAATGACTCGCTCATTGGCATCAACCGCTTTTTCTTGTCTTTCTTCGACTTGGGGTTTTCACACACTGGTGTAGTCTTCGACGTAGGTAACCTCGGCACCATAGGCACAGTAGTCAGAGCCTCCATTCTCACAACTTCTGGAGTTGCTCCTTCAAAGGCAACAGTTCCTCTGATGCTAACAATAAACTATTGGGTATCCTTAGGTAAAGTATAAAACACAGAGCTTGTGACCGAATCTGTGAAAAACTAAGGACTCATAAACGATGGAAAACACAACTGAAAAATTCTAAGGATGCAAAGTGTTCTCCGTTGGATGGCCATGTGTAATTTATAGGTGAATTTGAATTCAAATCTGACCGTTCCCCCAAAAATTTGTCCATAAATGCTGATTTGATGGTAGATCTTCAAAGATTTCAGCCTTAAATGCCGCCCCCCACTCCTCTTAACCATCTTATGGCTATCAAATCATGAACAATGACTGTAACAATCATTTTGTGGTTGCTCTACATGGTATCTCCCTCTATAGCATAGCTCCCTTCACGCGCCTTCTGATACTGTAACATCAGTCTTTCTCGTGCAACTCCTCTATTGTGTAGCTCTACAAACTAGGCAGTGTAGTTTATAGTCTCACGCTCCCTTGTAGCTACTTGGAGTGCTAAGACTATCCTACCATCATGTAGTCATTGAGTCGGGTCTCTTGAAAATGGATTCAACCGGTTCCCATTCACTTTACCCGGGATAGGTTCTTTGTTCAGCTTTGCGAGCTGAACCATGCCCCCTTCTATTATTTCTTTGATGACATATGGTCCCAACCAGTGCATCTAAAATTTTCATGGAAATTTTGTGAATTTACTATCATATAATAAAACCAAGTCATTTACCTTAAAGATGCACAACTTGATGTGTCTATCATGCCATGCCTTTTCACGTTCCTTCTATACTTACTTATGAAATCCAACTAAGAACCTATCCTCTTTGAGCTCCATCAATTGTGCGAGAATTTCTTCCAAGGTTCTATGATTTGCCATCCCTTTGAATGTTTTTATTCATAGACTAGGCATGATATATTCCATAGACATCATAGCTTTTATGCCATAGACCAAACAGAAATGTGTATGACCTATTGGTTTTTTGCAAGTAGTCTTGTATGCCCATAATACTTCCAATAAATGCACGTCCCAATCATTCTGATGCATGTTGAAAATATTTGTTAGTGAATTCTCCAATATATTATTGAAGGCCTCCAATATGTCATTAGGCTAGGGGTGGTATGGTGTACTCTTCTGATGATAAACATGGAACTCGTCTATCAGTGTGCTGATTGTTTCATTGAGGAAGTACATACCGCGATCACCCATCAACACTTTTGGGCACCTGAATTTGGTTAGCATGTACTCAAACAAAAATTTAGCTGTTGTAGCCCTTGTACAATGCTTTATAGGTTGTTCCTCTACCCATCTAGCCAGATACATTGTCGCAATGATGATATATCGCACACTTGTTTTCTTACTAGAAGGCTGAATCGGTCCTACAAAGTCAATAGCCCATTTATCAAATGGTTGTAATGACACCTGAGGATTCAAAGGTAGTTCATCCCTTCAAAATGGCTTTCCCATTCTTTGACACACATCACATGCCCTACAATATGCTTGGGAATCTTTATGCAGCATAGGCCACCACAACCTAATGCGCAATATTTTTTGCATTGTTTCCTTTCCTGCATAATGCCCTCCTGCAGCTCCTCCATGAGCCTCTACAAGGATGCTATTTCTTTCGAAATCAAGCACATACCACTGAAGTATCTCATCAATGCCCATCTTATACAAGTGTCCTACAATTACTGAGAAGTCTACTCTGCATACTACTAACTCCTTCTTTTGTTGGCTGGTGTATCCTTTTGGAGTTGTTCCTGTAGTCAAAAAGTGGATAGTATTGACAAAATAGTTGTCTGCTATGCACACTACAAAGAGATGTGCTTTGGGCAGCCCTTCCTCCAAATTAGTAGGCTCCTCCCCTGTTTCAATGTGTGACAAATGATCAGGTTCTGCAGTCAACCTTCTTGGCCTGACAATTACCTCGAAGATGTATTCCTGAAACAACGGTAGCCATATGCATACCTCTCCCCCCAACATAGGGTTACTAACTAGATACTTCAATGCAAAATGGTCTGTGTACATCTTGAAATGTCCACCCAACAGATAGTTTTTGAATTTTTGGAGTGCATGCATTATAGCCAATCCTGCATGCTTTGTTGTCGAATAATTATTTTGAACCTTTGAGAATGTTTTGCTTGCAAATGCTATAAGATGATCCATCTCTCCTTCACCATCATGTGTCAGCACTACTCCCAATGGAATACAGGAGGTGTCAATGTGCACATGGAATTCCTTTTTCCAATCCAGGAAGACCAATATCGGGGCAGTGACGATATTTTCTTTCAAGACATCTAGACTATGCTAACATTCTTCATCCCAATAGAATGTAGTGTCGTTCTTTAGCAACTTTTCCATAGGCTCGGTACTCTGAGCATAAGCCTTGATGAGCTTTCGATAGTACCCAGTATGGCCCAGTGTTGCATGCAACTATTTAACACTCTTTAGGGCTTCCAAATCGATTATTACTACGATCTTGGTAGGGTCCACCATGAGTCCTTGCTTGCATACCACATTGCCCAGTAAAATCCCAAAGGGGACATAAAACAAGCACTTCTTCAGGTTTAGCGCGATATGATACCTTTGGCACATGTCCAACATTAAGCGCAGATTGGCTACATGGCACGTTACTAACCTAAACACTGTCCAGTCATCAAAATATACCTCCAATAATTTGTGAATAAATTCTTTGAACGTCGCGATGACTATGCAAGAAAATATCGTAGGTGCATTCTTAAGTCCGAAGGGCATTACTGTGTACTAAAAACACCCCCATTCCATTGTGGAGGTTGTTTTACTCCTATCTTCTAGCACGAGATTGATCTAATGGTATCTAGAGAACCCATCAATAAATGAGTAGGCCTCCCTCCCTCCCACATTGTCCAGTACCTCATCAGTAAACAGTGTCGGGAAAGGATCATGAATGTAGGCAATGTTAAGCTTTCTTAGATCTATGCAAATCCTTATCTCTCCCTTCTGCTTCTTTTCCTGAACTACAATTGGGCTCACCCAATCAGATTCCTTCACTGGTTTAATAATACCTACCTCAAGCATCTTATCCAACTCCAAGTGGAACTTTTCCTTGTATTTGGGATTAGGCGATATGGCCTCTGCTAAACGCGCTTCATGTCTGGTTTCAAAGTTAACTCCATCACTCCCAAATCACCTATGATTCCTTTCAAGTCTAAAAAATTTGCAGGAAAAATATCCTGGTACTCGCAGAGTAATTCAAAAACTTTATCCACTGTGGCATCATCCCAATAATCTCTGATCTTCACAAATTTAGGCTCGACTTCAGTACCAATTTTTACCTGCCTATTTTTCAGTGGCATGATGATATTTGGGTTTTCTATATGAAGACCTTCAACCTCGCGGTGGCCTTCCACTTCTCAGATATTAATATTCCTTGGATCCTCATCCTTTGCTTTAGTAGTCATATTATAACATTCCAGCACATGGCACAACTAGGTGCTCTAATCCGGTTGAACCAATTCCAAAGGATCCTACAAAATTTAGAAGATCATTGCCCTAACCTCCTGCAGTGCTTCATCAATTCTTTCGAACATGTCTTCAAAGTTGAATTTCCTCACGAACCATTCTCTTAAGATATCCCACTCCACGGTGTTGTGGCGAAGCTCCGTTTCCAAATACCAATTCATACGGATTATACCCAGAGTGTGATGGAATAGATGCACCCATTCAGGCTACGAATCTGTTGCATACACTTTAGTCCATTTTTCCAGATGATCAAGTGGATCATTCCTCTCATCATACTTCTTAGTTAACCGTACTTTAGGATGACCAAATTGCATTCTCATCATCCTTCTGTAATCACACCATTCATCGCAGCTATCTTTGTGTGTACCCCAACACCGAGCGGGTGTAGCGCTCAGTGCCAAATATAGCGCATGAAAGCATTGATACTATGGAACTACTCTTTCAAAAGCATCCAAAATTTATCTATGTCAGCTAAACCATAGTAATAAGGTAAATTCCTTACCTTTGATGACACATAGTGCAGCGATTTGTCATCATGTTGTGCCACAGTGTGGATACTTCATGCAACCTGTTTTGCCAAAGTTCCAACTCTTCATCTGAATCTAAGGTACAGGACTGTTGCATGGAATTCATCCATCAGCTATTGGATTAACCCAATCTTGGTTGCACCCCACAACTTTATATATTTGATCCAAATCATCGTCACCTTCCTTAGAGTCATAGACCGGTTCAGTATAGCACGGTCCTTCATCAGGTTCCAATGGTACTAGAATGCAAAGCGATTTTCTTTAAAATGACATTGTACACTTCTTCAAGTTGATTACCCCATTCATATCAATAGCCCAATCTATTCCAAGGAGAATGGGGTATAGATTTATGTCGTCAACAATTTCTATCACTTCAAAATCAGCCAGTGCACACACACCTTCTATAGCTATGGTAACACCCGACAATCATCCCATGGGGATAATCTTCTGCTAGTTCTCCATCCTCAGTTGAATCAGAGACCACTGCAACGTAGGTCTCCCCATTCTCTCCTAGGTTTGTTTAGGCAATACGTTCATGTCAAACCCCATATCCAAAATAAATTTGTCCATCTCACAATCTCCTATTTGTGTGGTAAGCCTCATCTCGTTCCCTGTTCTTACCTTATGCTTACCAATATTTCTGACTATATGGGGTCCATCAGAAGAATTATCCTTATGGCACATTTGTTTATAAACTCTTGTAGTCCTTTCACAACCTTTCTATCATGCAGTAGTTTCATACAAGTCTCCAAGAAGGTGGTAAGCACAAAGGGGTCAATCTCTGCAGGCAGTTTTTCCTGACATCCTGAGGTAGAGGCCTCAACAAATATTTTCTTCGCTTCCATGAGCATTTCCTTTGCACGCTCCAGATCAAACCCATCCTCCTTTTTTGGAGCCTTGCAAACCAATCCACCTTCTTCAAGCTATTTTCCCTTAACATCACCAATAACAATCCCACCTCACAGCACGATATTCACATTTTAGTCCTCTTCACAGGGATTAACCCTCATCATCTGTAAGTTCTAGGTAGGATGATGAGGCTGCGCCTTCTTCTCCTACATCTTGGCCATCAGCACATGAAATTCTTCAATTGTGTTGTCAAGCTGAGTGTAGTATTGACATGATGGGCATGTTTGATTCATACACTCCTGCGCATAGTCTCCTAGCATTCCGCAATTGTAACAAGTGACCAGCCCATGACCCCTACTAGGTCCTCATCCTCCTTGGCCTCGTCTGCACTGATGATATCCTTTGTGTATTCCCCCAACACCCTGATTTAGAGGCCGAGTTTCTACATGCATTCGATATGTAGGAATCCTCTCCGTCATTAATTCATATATTCGATAGTGGTGCTCGCTGTGGCCCACCCATTTGCAGAAATCAAAGAAAAATTGTTGTGGTGTCTATGCAAAATTTTTCAGCAAATGACAATTGTCTGTCACATGTTTTCTAACCACTTGACAAATAGCACAACATAGCATGAGCCCTGCACTTCGTCCTACTGGAGCTTCCTTCCTCAGGGGCATAGGCCCCCCTGCTGTGATGTAATTCGCGAAGACTGAGAAATGATCCTTATCATGCCACTGGCTTTTACATTTAAGACACCACACTTCTCCGTGCACCTCTAATCTCATCGCTTTCTCTTTTTTCAGGGTTTGCATTTCCAAGCAATGGTTTTGCAGTTCTGTGTGTATCTATTGAACCCCCAACGAAGCATCTTGAATAGGAGTTCTGTGCAATTTCATTATGATTTCCAGGGTTTCCCCTTGAGTTCCTATCTTTTGTTGTGCTAAAGCAATATTTAAGTGGGGCAAGAGCGCAACTCTAAACCAATCGCGGTACTGACTATCCGTGAGGTTCATATGAGCTTCACGGATCCTACACTTTAGTTTTTGATCTAGATCTGATGGTGTTTCACCAGGCCTCAGCATGATTTCCTTAAATCCAAATACCGACTGTGAGGCATATTTAGGCTTACTAAATTCCTTGTTCAAAGAAGTTTGAGTATCTACCAATGATGCCAACAGATTATCAGTGCAGTACTCAATATACCATGTCAGAATGTGGTCCTGTAGAGTGGTGACTAACTGTGCCTTCTTTATATTATCATCTATAATTTGGTGTGCCGTCAACACATCCTTGGCAACAAACGAAAACTGATCTAGATCCTCATTTCCTCAGCCCTTGAAAACTAGCAACTTCATCGTATTCGACATGTTGACTGGTGGTGATGGTGGTGGTGGTGTAGGTGAAGGTGTATGTTGTGGAGGTGAAGGTGGAGGTGGTGTGGACAGATGAGGTATCCCTGGAAAACTTACCTTATCAACTAGAAAACACTCTGCAGTGAAGCCTATGCTACTCCCTCATCGTCACTTGAAGGAGGTCCAATCAATGGACTATGTTCAGGACCTACTTTTCCTTGATTTATAAACCTTCGTCCACTTCCTGTAGATCCAAATATCAAGGTAGTGGCATAAACCACTTTTCACATAAGAGCATCATAGCCCACTTACCTCACTGTTCATTCAAGAAGCGTCGCTCTACTTCGTTGTTACTGAATGACGTATCAACCACAAACTATGTAACAAATCCTTCGATGACTCAATTAAGCCAGTGATCAACTATGCGCCTGTTTTATTCTTCAGAAGCTTCCAACCTCTGCAAAATCTCTGGGGCCCACACTATCGGAGCATCATGCCTCCACCTTCCTTGGTCACCTGCCAATTTAGCGATCCACTTGTATGGTTCGATTAGGAAGGTGCAAAAGAATATTTCATGTATTTATGTGTATAAATATCTATCCAACCATTTTTCTTTTGTCAGGTGCAGATTTCTATTTTCTTGCACCATGAATTCGTGGATCTTTCTATCCAACCACTTTTCAATTTCCTTCTTGATCATATTCTAGTGATGCGAAATCACACATCTCTTTATGCACATCTTATATTACCTTTATATTAGTAATTACTTAGAATTACTGAAGTGTTTGATAACTTTAAAATAAAGCGTTATGATCTTTGCGTAATCACTTAACATTAATTGCTTTCAGATAACAATACATAGCAAGTAAAGTCGCGCATCAATACATCATTATTTCATAAAACCATCGTTCATCACAGCATATATCACAATCATACATAGCAGAAGTAAAAAGACTAAACATAGGACTTTCTGTAACAATCTTCTTTATTGATACTCAGCAAAGGTTTACAGACTCAAAACTTCCTTGTGCACTCACCTACAGAAACTACTCTAGGCCTTTGCACGCTCAGCTGTAGAGCCCTTTCCTCCTCTGAGATTTCTATCTCGATCTTCCTTCTATTGACCCATTACATTTAGCTTATATTATCGTATCATGTCTTAGACTGTCTAAGACACACGTATTTATACAATCCCATGGTCCACGAACCATGGGTAGATCTTCAAAAGCCGACTCAAGTTACATAAAAGAAGGGTAAAACCCTTTTTGACTCTTAACTAGCTACACACTTTGCAACCATAATTTGTGGAGACCTTACATCTTTTTACATAAAAACTTGGGCTTTTGCCTCAAAACTTACGGCTTTTCCCCCAAAACTGACCCAAGGGACACCATCCCAACATTCCTTCTGTCTTTGGAATGTTAATATTTCTTCAATATTCATCCTCTTCTTCAATGTTCACATTATAACATTCCAGAGGATGGCGCAACTGGGTGCTCTAGTCTGGTTAGATCCATTCCATAGGTTCTTGTGGCATTTTGAAGATAACTTCCTTAATATCCTGCAAGACTTCATCGATGCTTGCGAAGCTATCCTTGAAGTTGAAGGTCAATAAGTACCCTTTCATTAATATATCCCACTCCATGGTGCCATGGTGGAGATCCATTTTCAAATACTAGTTCATGGGAATTATATCCAAAGTATGGAAAAATAGGCTTACCCATTCCAGCTGCGGCTTTGTTCCTGAAGATTTAGTCCATTTTTCTAAGTGGTTGTGTAGATCATCCTTCTCTCTATATTTCTTATTAAATCTAGTGTTAGGATGCCCAAACCATAACCTCATCATTCTTCCGTAATCCCTCCATCCATCAAAGCTATCCTTGTGTGTACACCACCATCGTGCGGGTGTAGAAAGCAGTGCCAAATCTATGGCTTGGAAGCGGTGATCCTCAGGAACTTCATTCTCAAATGCATCCAAAAAATTATCCATGCCAGTTAAACCATCATAACAGGGTAATTTTCTTACCTTCGACGAGACAAAGCATAGTGAATTTGTCATCATATTGCATCAAAGTGTGGATACTTCATGCAAGCAATTCTGCCAATGCTCCAACTCTTCATCTAAATCAAAAGTGAAGGAACTCTCTCAATCCCATGCAATCCTCCCATCTGCTATTGGATTAATCTAGTCCTTGTCTTGTGCTATTATTTTTTATATTTGATCCGGTTCATCCTCACTTTCTTCATAATCACGGACTGGTTCAATATAGAACGCTCCTTCTGCAGGGTCCAACGATACTACAACCAGAAGCGATTTCCTTCCAAATTACATTTTTCTCATTTTTAGATTGATGACCCCGTTCATGTCAATGACCTAGTCAATTCCCAGGAGTGCGGGGTATGGATTAATGTCATCAACGATCTCAGTCACCTCAAAGTTAGCCATCGCGTTTGCAACTTCTATATCAACTATTATTCCATATAATCATCCCATAGGGATGATCTTCTGCTGGTTCGCTATTCTGAGCTGAATCGGAGACCACTGTAGTGCAGGTCTCCCCATCCTTTCCCATGTTTCCTTCGACAAAACATTTCCATCAGACTGCAAGTCCAAGATGACTTGGTCCATCTCATAATCACCTATCTGCGCAGTGATCGACATATCACGCCATGTTCTTGCCTTATGTTTGCCAATTGTTCTGACTACACGGTTCCCATCAGGGGCTTTCTCCTTGCTAACGCATTCTTTTATTAACTCCTGCAGGCCTTCTATAGTTTTTCTATCACACAATAGTTGTAGGTCTCCAAAAATGTAGTAAGCATAGAGGGATCAACCTCTTCAGGTGCGTTGGTTTCTTGCACCTTGTCCTGGCATCTTGAAGTGGAGGCCTCAATGAAGCTTTTCTTGGCTTCCATAAAATTTTCCTTGTCGCACTCCAAATCAAAACCAACTTCCTTCTCTGGGGCCTTGTGGACTCGTCCATCCTCTTCAGGTTGTTTTCCTTTATCATTTCCAGTTGTTATTCCACTTCTTACCCCTATATTCACACTTTGATCCTCCTAGCAGGGCTCAACTCTCATCATCTGTAAGTTCTATGTAGGTTGTTCAGGTAGTGCTTTCTTCTCTTACATTTTAGCTATCAACATCGAGCATTCTTCAATAGTATGGTCAAACAAGTTGTAATATTGACATGATGTGCATGTTTGATTTTGACTCTCTCCTACATAGTGCCTTGATGTTTCACAGTTGTAACAGATAGCTTGACCCTGGCCTCTACCAGGCCCTCCTCATCCTCGGCCTCAGCCTCGTCCCCGATAACCTCTGCATGCTCCTTTAGCACCATGCTCTAGAGGCTGATTTTTTGCTTGCATCTAGTATGTAGGTATTCTTTCCATCATCAGTTCATAACTGTGACAATGGTGCTCATCATGGCCCATTTACTTGCACATGTTATAGAACAACTATTGGGGTGTCTAAACAAACTTTTGAGGTAAATGACAATTATCAGTTCCATGTTGTCCTACAACTTAAAAAATAGTGCATGATAGTGCAGCCCCCATGCTCTGCCCTAATAGAACTTCTAGCCTCAGGGGAACTGGTCCCCCTACTATAATATAATTTGAGTACACGGGACTGTTTATATAAATATGATTTGAGTTTATCATTGATGTCAACCCAAGCAGCACCACGGGCTACCCTGATATTGCAAGGGATTTTGACTTTACAACTTACTCTATTTTGAGTCAAGGATCTTCAAGATAGATTCTACGCATCGAGATGTTTCCCTTCATAAATGGCACGCCGAGTAATTCTTCATGGTTTGAGAGATATTCATGTTTGAAGTTAGTAACCCCTGTTAGTGGGCTAAAACCCTATGGGGTTGTGGCATGGCACTCATAATTTGTTTTGGTAATTGAATATTCATTAATTAATAATTTTTTAAGCTCCTAAAATCCCTCCAACATTCTCTATAGAAGCCCCTCTCAACTCTATAAAAAGAAATCTCATATATCTTCCAAAACTAGTGATTGTGGAATTTGTGCTATAACTTCATTTCCGTGAAGTATTGGATTATGAAATTAACACCCATTTCATTTGCAATATAGATGAACGTCGTGATGGAATTTAAGATCTTGGTTCACTATATTTTCAGAGATATGATATGTGGAAGTTAGGGTTTTTGCAGGCTGTCGAATTTCATCTCAAAGAAGTGACCTTGGGAAAATCATCATAACTCTCTTTGTGAGAAGAGGATTCACTTTTTGTAAGAGATGGAAGATAGTGCATGGACCATATCCTTTTGTGTACCAATTTTAGAGCTGAAGGAGGAAACAATTACACGTGGCACGTCATATAAGTTCGCTCTATTGAACTAATCCATACTTAGGTGATTGTGAGCGATTGGGCATAGCTTTGTCTTGAAGAGTCCAAATCGAGTTAGACCTATGGCATTGGAAAGAATACTTGGAGGGCATCTACAAGACCAAAGATCACATGATGGGGATCTGAAATCACAGAGATACATCAGATTAAATATCCGTCTCCTAGAAGGCAAGAAAAACTAGATCAAGTGTTGTCAAGGGGTGCAAAAGACTAGACTTTCTAGGGAAGCAAAAAGAAAGGTGTAGAAAAATGATGTAGTAGAGGTAAGATATAAGTAAGTGTCTTATGTATATGCATGTTCATCTCTTAATTTCATTAGGTTCTTTGTATTCTAATTTGTTGCTATTTTTTAGCACTGACATATGCTTTGCAGGATAAGCTAATTTTTGCTATTATCATGTCACGGGTATTTCCTTGAAGACTTTTTCTAGGTATTATATATTCATCAAGAGAAGATTCAATGCATAATCTAATGTTCTAAAGAATGAGAAAGGGTAGCATGACAAGAGCATCAATCAAGGCACAAAATAGAAGTAAGAAGTTCATGGCATGAAGTCTTCAAGTTGGCAGCATTGCATACAGACATTGTAAAAGTATCATTGTATAGAGTCATTGTAAAAGAATATTTGTAGAAGTTGTACAAGTGTCTATCTACCAAGATTTGAAGAGGTAGTGTCTGGAGGTCTAAGGCCATCATTAGGTGGTTGCATCATAGTTGGGGTTATGGTCTAGTGTGTCGTCTTCTTCTACATCATTCTATATAATTGTAAAGTGTACCATTTTCCCTGATACGGGAGTCCATTCTTCTTTTATTCTTCTACAGGGTGGTAGGGTGGTGCTAGGGTGAGTTGTAGGTCATTGGGTGTTGGGGCATCCATTCAGTTAACTACTGAATAATCTTGGGCATTGGAGAGTCCATCTAGTGGGAGCTGGAGAAGAATGCTTTTCTAGATTCTAGGAAGTTGGAGCTTTCTTTTCAATTGGACTTGAAGATTAAGGAATTATTATAAAAGCATTCGGTGGCTTTTGACCTAGATGGGGGTTTCCACCTAAACATTTTGTGCCTCTTGTGTTGTTTTATTCATTTTTGTTACTGCATAAACATTAATGGTAATTGAATATTGACTAATGCCCCGAAAATATTTAAAAGTGTTAATTTCTAAGGAATATTGATTCACCCTCCCCCCTCAGTATTTTCCAACAATTGGTATCAGAGCCTAGTTCCTTCAATAGCAGTTTAAGAAATGGAAGGAGATCATGAAGCATAGAAAGAATGGTGTACCTCTATTCAATGAAAATAATTATGCACTCTGGAAAGGAAGAATGGAGGTATATCTCTTGGAACAAGGTTATGAAGTATGGGACACTGTTCAAAATGGCTTTACACCAACCGTGGATGAACAAGGTAAGAAAAAATTGGTAAATGATGCAAAAGCAAAGAATATTATTATCAGTGGACTTATTGAATCTGCTTATCATAAGGTGTTGGGTTGTAAAACCACCAAAAATGTATGGGGCAAGCTTGAGAATATATAGGCAGGTGACTCAAATGTCAAAGAAGCAAAGATTCAAATCTATAGAGGAAAATTTCAACAACTCAGAGTGAAATAAGATGACAACATTGTTGCATACTTCCAACACATTGATGAAATAACCAACACTCTTGAAGGATTGGAAGAACCTGTTGATGAGAAGACTATTATACGAAAGATTCTTAGAACGTTCCCAGAAAGATTCTGTTATGAAACCAACTCAAGAAAAGATAGAAAAGATAGATCAACGCCTTAGAATGCAGCCTCTTCGAGGGGGAAACCTCCTTTACATTACATAAATGAACAATTCTTGGATGATACAAATGAAAAGACCTCCTCTCTATATAGGAGTCTAAGGGGTCATAACATAACAGGCCTACATACACTAATAATGTAAGGGCACACTAATAACAATAGTGGGTTCTATGGGGCACAATAGTGACCAATATGGGCATACATGTACATCCAATTTAATAAGTGGGATGTACTTATTATAATAAGGGTTACACTGTAGTATAGGGGCCTACATGCCCCTCTCCTTCAAAAAGTGTTGTCCTCAACGCTTGAGTAGTTCTTAATGCTTCTGTATAAACTTCTTGTCCTCTGATGTGGAATCTTCAGCGGGTAAGTTCTTCCACTTGATGAGATACTCTGAAATTGATTGATTTCGTAGATGTCGGGTTCTTGTTTCTGTGACTGCTCCAGGTTCCAATATGATTTTTCCTTCCTCTTGAATTTCTGGAAATATTTTTTGAATTGGGATCTTTTGAAACTTTTGAATAAGTGGCCATACTTCTTCATCTTTCTTCGATTCATCCCTTTCTTCCATTTTCTTGAAGTGTCTTCCCATTCGGTAAGGTCGCCATTTTTTAAGTGCATGTAGTATTTCCAACATTTCCTTCTCACAAATAGCTTGCTTGAGATGTAGCAGTAAAAATACCCAATCACCTACATCAAGACATTTTTCACTACGATGTTGATCTACCTATTGTTTCATTCGAGTTTTCACCAAACTGGCATTATCCTTTAAAAGTTGGAGAACTTGTTGTTGATGCACGATGTGATCTTTCACCACTTGAACCTTTTTCTTCTTGATATGTCCTTCTACCTTTAGAGTTTGAGGAGTGATAATTTCTTCCAATCTTTTGCAATATATGGTCTGATTCATTTCCTTATGCTCAATGTGATATTTCACTTCTTGAACATTTTTCTTCTTGATATGTCCTTCTATCTCGATAGTTTGAGGAGTGGTAATTCCTGCCAATGCTTTACAAGGTATGGTTTGATTCATTTCTTCTATCTCTGGGGTTAGATCCTGGTGTATATCCTCTTCTTTTGATGTTTCTTGATCCTTTTCTTCCTCTTCTTCATACTCTATGTAAAATAATTTTTTCTCAACACACTTATGACCTTTAGTGCATTTGCTATCACAATTGTAACAAAGCCCTTTTTCTCTTTTTCTTCCAATTGTTGTGGTGTAACCCTTGTAGGTTGTGGAAGGCTAGGAGAAACAACACTTCCATCTTCATAGCTGTGAGGGGTAGAATTCATTGTTGCCATAATTTTACTTTCTAGTATGTCACAAAGCCCTTTTACTCCTTCCAATTGTTGTGGTGTTGCTCTAAAGAAGGTGTTTCTCTTTGTATCCTCATAATGTGCTATCATTTCCTCTGTGAGAATTGACCATGTAACAAGTCGTTTATGAGAACAAAGCCCTTTATACCATAAAAATCGATCTGGTTCTAAATATGAAGATGTAATACATACCTTTTTTAATAGTGCTACACCATGTAGATCAAAATATTTCTCTATCTGATGTATCCAATTTACCGGATCCTTGCCATCAAACTTCCTCATATTGCTTTTTCTTAATTTTAGGATCTCAATCTTGAAACGACTGTAACTCTTTACTTTCAGATATTTAAGTTCTGAAATTGTGACCTACAGTAGCCCTCTATGTCCTCTTTCCAATGCCACCAGTCTGACCCCAATTGGATTCTCCAATGAAGAGTTATACCAAATCTCCAATAGTGACCTGATTATAGACCTTTCCAGAAGAGCGAACTTTTATGAAGTGCCACGTGTCACTATTTTGACCTTTTCCTCTGAAAAATATCTACAAGCAACTACAGTCTGTCCTCTTTCTGTACCTTTTTATGAAATTTCAATCCGATCCCCAGAGAGAAAGTTATGATGATTTTCCCCAGGTCACCTGTTTGGAATGTAATTCAGGAGTCTGCAAAAAGACCAACTTCCTCAGATAATATCT
>APFE031749609.1:15033-46735 GCA_000404065.3 Pinus taeda
TTATGAAACTAGCTCAAGAAAAGATAGAAAAGATAGATCAACGCCTTAGAATTCAGCCTCTTCAAGGGGACAACCTCCTTTACATTACATAAATGAACAATTCTTGGATGATTCAAATGAAAAGCCCTCCTCTCTATATATAGGAGTCTAAGGGGTCATAACATAATCAGAGCCTACATAACAATAATAATGTAAGGGCACAATAATAACAATAGTGGGCTTCTATGGGGCACAATAGTAACAATATGGGCACTACATGGGTACATCAATAAAGGGGATTGTACTAATAATAATAAGGGGTTACACTAGTAGCATAGGGGCCTAACAAATTCAACCCAAAGGTATCGGTCTTAAAATATAATGCAAATCTGGACAAACTCAACAAAGAGGAATTACATAGAGTTGTCATAGCATATGAAATGAGACTTGATGAAGAAGAGGGTAATTAACATCTAGAAACTATGTTCGTTACATCTAAGAAAACAACAAGGACAAACAACCTTCAAAGGCAAAGACTTGCACTTGCACCTGCAAGTGTGAAGGAAAGGAAGATGATGAAGAAGGTTTTTCAGATGGAGAATATGCTTACTTTATGAGAAAACTAAAAATTGGTAAGGGAAAATTCAAAGGTAAACTTCCATTGATATGTTTCAGTTGTAGTGAGGTTGGGAATTTCGTAGCAAAATTTCCAAACAGAAGTGATGGAAACTCAAAAGGAAAGAAGGGATTTAAGAAATTCAACAAGAAAGGCAAGAAGAAAGGTTTCAAAAGGAACTTTCCCTTTAAAGAAGATAGCTTATCATCCGATGAAGAAAGTGACAGTGAAGAGGAAGCCAATGACAGAGTATTGTTTATGGTTAAGCACAATAAACAAGAGGTATCAAATAATTAAGAAGAAGGGTTGACCATAGAATAATTTTGTAAGGAGGAAATAAAGCTTATAAAAGAGCTCAAGGCCGAGAAGATCTATTCCAATACTCTTGAAGAACAAGTTCAAGGTCTCAAAATTGAAGTTGAAGAGCACAAATGTATTGAAGAGTCACTTCAAAAGAAGTTGGAAGAAAGCAACTGAGAAAGGGAAGAATTAGAAGCCAAAGTAGTCTCGCTACATAAGGAATTGAAGAAGGGAAAAATTATCCAAAACTATGCTAACAGCTCAAGGGCGTTGGAAGAACTCATCAATAGTCAACGATATTACAATGACAGAACTGGCCTTGGTTACAACGAAGAAGAAGTAGGACCTTCTACAAAAAGATACAATCAACCTATGAGATCTGACAAGCATGTAGACTTCATTGAACAAGATTCACAAGAAAAGCCTTGGAAGACAATTCCCCGATGAAGATTTCCATCCAGGTACCAACATATTTTTCATGGCTATTATTATTCATGTGGAAAATTTGGTCATAAAGTTGTAGAATGTCGCACATACCCTAGGAACCAATACAATTCTAGCATATCTGTCAAATATGAACCTCCCAGGGCTCAACAAAACATCAACAGATTTGAACATTTAAGTAATATTGAATGTTACAAATGTCGAAACTTTGGACACATAGCCAGAGACTGCAGACATGAAAATCCTCCAGAAGAATCTTCAAAGCCACAGAATAAACAAACATGGAAGAAGAAGAACACTGATAATTGTGCTCTCACTCTAAAGGCTCAAAACAACAAAGATGTGTGGTATGTTGATAGCAGTTTCTCAATGCATATGACTGGAGATAGAAAGAAATTTGTATCTCTAAAAGAGAAGAAGGATGGAACCGTGTCCTTTCGAAATGATGGATCTTCAAATGTTATAGGATTAGGTACCGTCGGTCTCGGAAGAAAAGATTCTCTAGCCAAGAATGTTATATTGCTTGAAAACATGAAGCACAATCTACTTAGTGTTGGAAAAATGTGTGATCAAGGACACATAATGCTATTCAACTGCACAAAATGTGAAATCAGGAAAGGCAGGTATGGTAAAATTTTGGCTACAACAAATCGAGCTCCAAATGATATATATGTTTCAGATGAAGCAACTAAAGCATGTCTACTAGCTAAAGAAGATGAAAGCTGGTTATGGCACAAATGAATGGGTCACATAAACTTTAAAAATCTTGTTAGTAATAAAAAAGGAAGCAAAATGAGAAATGTCGAAAATCTCAAAACCTTCCAACACACTATGTGAGGCTTGTCGGAATAGAAAGCAGATAAAATGCGGATTTAAAAAGAAAATAACACTCTACATCACATCCATTGGAATTGATACATACTGATCTATGTGGTCCTATGGGAACAAAAGGCTTAGATGGAGAATTACATTTCATGTTAATGATAGATCACTATACCAAGATGACAGCCGTCAGTTTCCTAAAGAAAAATTCTCAAGCATTTGAGTGCTTTACGATCTATAAGGAGTTGGTAGAAAATGAATCTGATTTAAAAATAAAGTGTCTAAGATCAGATAATGGTGGAGAATTCACTTCAAAATTATTTCATGAATACTATGATGAAAATGGAATAAAAATAAAATTTTCAATAGCACAAACACCTTAGCAAAATGGAGTTGTTGAAAGAAAGAACATAATCATAAAAGAAATGGGTAGAACAATGTTGAAGGACTCAAAATTGGATGAAAAATTCTAGGTTCAAGCAATTGATACGACAGCCTTCATTATCAATAGAAGTCTTCTAAAAAATAACTGTAATAAGACCCCATATGAATTATGGAAAGGAAAATTGGCTAATGTAAAATATTTCAGAATCTTCGGAAGCAAATGTTATATCAAAAGAGAAGATCAAAAGTTGGGTAAGTTTGAATCACATGTTGATGAAGGTACCTTTGTTGGTTACTCAAGCAAAATAAAGGCCTATAAATGCTATAATCTAAGATGAAAAAAAATAGTGGAGAGCATATTTTACATTTGATGAAGGTAGTGTTCTAATGAATAATGATGAGGATTTAGAATCCTTGAAACTTGAGATAGAGGCTAGAAAAGGTACAAAGAAAATTCTAGAGTAAGAAGCAACTGTCAACCAAGAAGAAGTAAATGATGATCAACAAGATATACAGGAACAACAACAAGAAGCTCCTCCAAAGAGAAAAAAAGAATGGATTCAAAAGAACCATCCATCAAATCAAATCATTGCTGACATAAATGAAGGAATTGGAACAAGAAAAGGTCGATAGCTTCGTTCATCACAACAAGCTCACATTGCTTTTCTAGTAACCTTTGAGCCTAATAGTTTTGAGGGAGACAGCCAGAATGAACATTGGGTAGTAGCTATGAATGAAGAATTGGATCAAATCGAGAAGAATGAAACCTGGGAATTAGTTCCATGACCAAAAGGTAAAAATTTCATTGGGACTAAATGGGTGTTCAGGAACAAACTGAATGAAGATGCACATGTTACCAAAAACAAAGGAAGATTGGTTTGCAAAGGCTATGCATAAGTGGAAGGAATTGATTTCGATGAAACATTTGCACCAGTTGCCAAAATGGAAGCCATACATATGTTTCTAACCTATCCATGTTCAAGAAAAATAAAAGTCTACCAAATGGATGTTAAGTCAGCGTTTCTGAATGGAGAGTTAGAAGAAGAAGTTTACATCAAACAACCTGAAGGTTTTCTACTATCAGAAAAAGAAGACTATGTTTGTAGGTTAAAGAAGGCTTTGTATGCTGTCAAGTAGGCTCCCAGAGCATGGTATGCTTGTCTTGACAGATATCTACGTCAACAAGGGTTCAAGAGAGGTACTGCTGGAAGCAATCTTTACATACAAATAGATAAGGATAATTTAACAATCGTCGAGGTATATATGGATGATATGCTCTTTGGTAGAAATGATGATCGACAAAGTAAGAACTTTTCTACAAAAATGTAAAGTGAGTTCGAGATGTCTTTACTTGGTGAGTTGACATACTTCTTAGGGCTTCAAATATCTCAGCAAGAGAAAGGAATAGTTATATGTCAAGCCAAGTACATCAAGGAAATGCTCAAGAAATTCAAAATGGAAGATTGCAAACCCATCCTTACTGTTGTAACATGCATTTTTATTGTTTATAATATTCATTTTTCATTCAAGAATCACTTGAAAATACTTCAAAAGGAAGATATAAAAGCAAGATGAAGAAGTGATAATGGCATAGCAGAATCGCTAAAAGATTTGTAACAGAATCAGCCCCGGAGTAGCCAAGGTCACTATAAAAATCACTATAAAAATTGTTATATGGAGCTAGACTCGATACATACATACATACACACACACACACACACACACATATATATATATATAGATTGAAATAAGAAAGAAACAAAGTAATATATTTGATTTGCAAAAGAAACAAGTGTTAAAGAGTTAAAGACAGACCTGAAATACTATAAGTTGCGTTTTATAAAGTTCGGCGGGTCTGCAATGATATGTATGATTGGTTTCGCTAATAGTGCCGATTATGATTTGCGATCGCGGGCCGGACCAGAAACATATATACACTGTGTTTAAAAGTCTCGGAGGGTCTGCTACACTGCTGAGCTATAAAGGTTGGTTTCGCCAATTGCGATTGTGATGGCTGGAACTGAAAGCATATATATCATCTTTTATAATTGCGGCAGGTCCGTCATATCGCATAACATCTTAATATATATATATATATATATATATATATTATATATATATATATATATATATATATTATATATATAATATATTATATATTCCCGATTTCGATATGCGAATTGGACCCGATAGTTCACATGTTATGTTTTATAATTTCGACGCATCTGTTATATTGCAAAATGTTAAGGGTTGGGTCGATATATCAATGGAAAGAGTCGATTGTGATTGCGATAAAGGTATGCCTCAATAGTTGTGCATAGCCCGCATTAAAAGTGGAAAAGGCATGTTCATGGTGTATTTCTATTATAAAAGAGATATAATAGAAATAATGCAAATATGAAGGATTTATGCATAAGTCCAACATTACGTTGATATAACAATGAAAATAATTGATTGTGATATGCGATGGGATTCCAGATCTGATGGATTTATTAAACTGGATTAATTCTTTTTCAGTTCCTCTTTTGTGTGCTTTCCATTAATTTTGTTGTGTAAAAGGAAAAATCAGTGTTAAAGCTGAATCTAAAGAGGAAGGCAGCTGGGCATGTTTTCTTTGTATTCCGGCCAATCAAAACGTCTGATACATATGTAAGCCCAAGATTACATAAGTCAACACATTTCATTACGGCTAAAGGGAATTAAACATCACTAGGGAATATACAGAGGAACTCGGCAGAGGATTAACAGAGCAAGCTAGCAGTTATCGTCCTCTTCTGAATTCAGTTATGTTCTTGTTATTTCATGTTCTTTGAGGTGTCTTTTACCCTCTACAAAATTTTGTAATAGTTTGTTTTTACTTTGTGTAGTTAGAGAAGTAGTTAAATAATTTTGGCAGTTTCAAAAATCAACAACTGTTCCACAATGTATAAAAAGATGAAAATTTACAAAGAAAGGTTGGTGGTTCGAATTTTGGAGAAACAAGAGACTAGGCCACTGTATTCCTAATATCATCGTTGATTAATGAAAGAATCAGAAGTTTCCATGAGTTTTTGGGTATAATTTTGTAACTTTCTCTATCATGTGTCATGTTATGTTTTCTTCTTTCAAGTATAGTAATGAAGCTGCAAGTCTTTATTTGCTTATGTAGATAAAGTTAAAATTCCTTAAAAGAGCATTCCTATACTTGAAGTTTCCACCTTCCTTTCTAAGTTATAGATAATATTTTCTGTGAAAGACCAACATATTATATTTAACTTCTCTAAGAGCCATAGATAGTAGTTTCTGTATTAAGCAACATAGTGTCTATGATTCATTTCTCATTTTCATAATTCTTCTAAGTTATAGATAGTAATTTCTGTGAAAAACTAGCATATTATCTTTAACTTCTCCTTCAAGATTTCTTCACTCATCATTTATATCTAGAAAAAAATGGCATTCTAAAATGTTCCAGTCATACATGTATTAAGGGCTAAAGACCGAGTTTCCCAGGTCCTTCATTTGAGAATACAACAAACAATAAGTGACAATAAATAATATTTATTAATGTCTTAAGCACAATTTCTCTACATCTAGGAAATTGGTTTCTTAAGGTGCAACACTTACTCTGATGGTAATAGGTTGCAAATTAAGCATAGATGACTCATCTAATGATGTGGATTAGAGGTTGTAAAGATCTATGATTAGTAGCATTCTATATGTAATAGCCTCCCGACCAGATGTTACGCAAGTAGTTGGACAAAAGCAAGATTCCATGTAGCACCAAAATAATCACATATTATTGTCATTAAAAGAATTCTTCGATATCTAAAGGGAAAAATAGAATATGGCTTGTGGTATCCCAAAGGAAACAATCTCATTATTCAAGCTTTTACAGATGCAAATTGGGCAGGAAGCATTGATGATCGTAAGAGTATTAGTGGAGCAACATTCTATCTAGGTGGTTGTCTCGTATCATGGTTGAGAAAAAAGAAAACCTCAATCTCGTTATTTACAGTAGAAGCATAATACATTGCAGTGGCAACTTGTTGTAGTCAAGTCCTTTGGATGAAACAAACTTTGCAAGATATTCAAGTACAATTTAGTGAGCATATTCCCATCTTTTGTGACAACACGGGTGCCATCAACATCTCCAAGAATATTTTCATGCATTCAAAAACAAAACACATTATGATAAAATATCATTTTGTTAGAGAAAAAGTTGCTAAAAAGAATATCAAACTTGAATATGTTGGTACAAAAGAACAAATCACTAATATATTCACTAAGCATTTTAATATCTTCGCAAGAAGCTTGGGATTCTCCCAAGTTCTCATTAAATTTTCCTTATTCAAAAAATAAAGGGGGAGTTGAAGTGTATACAGGTCCAGAGGATGGTTGTGTGTTAGGGGGCATTACCATTTTCCATTGATGTCAAAGTGGGAGAGAAGTCAATAGGAATAGGTGCGTTGATCACAGGGAGAGTACTTGTGTTGCCACCAATGCTAAACGGGGAAATTGTTGATCTAAAAATGATCTGAGGTTTCCATTGATGTCAACCCAACCAGCACCAGGAGCTACCCTGATCTTTCAAGGGAATTTTTACTTGAAAACTTACTCTATTTTGAATCAAGTATCTTCTATATAGATTATACTTGTCGAGATGTTTCTGTTGATATATGGCGCGCCAAGTAATTCTTCACGATTTGAGAGATATTCATGTTTGAAGTTAGTAACTTCTGTTAGTGGGCTAAAGCCCTATGGGGTTGCGACATGGCACTCATAATTAGTTTTATCATTGAATAGTCATTAATTAATAATTTTTTAAGCTCCTAAAATCCCTCCAACATTCTCTATAGAAGCCCCTCTCAACTCTATAAAAAGAAATTTCATATATCCTCCAAAAGTAGTGATCATGGCATTTTTGCTATAACTTCATTTCTAAGAAGTCATAGATTCTAAAATTATAAACCCATTTTATTGGAAATTTTGATGAATGTTGTGACCAAATTTTTGATCTTGGTTCTCTATATTTTCGGCAATATGATCTGTGGAATTTAGGGTTTTTGTAGGCTGTCGAATTTCATCGCAAAGAAGTGACCATGGGAAATTCATCACAACTCTCTCTCCTAGAAGAGGATTGGAATTCTATAAAAAGTGTCAGATAATGCACAAATGGTAGTTGTCTCTATATCCATTTCAGAACTAAAGGAGGAAAAAGTGATACGTGGCATGTTGTACAAGTTCACTCTACTAAACTAGTCCATAATTAAGTCATTGTGAGAGATTGGGCATAACTTTGCCTTGATGAGTCTAAATTGGGTCAGGCCTATGGCATTGGAAAGAAGACTCAAAGGGATTATACAGGACCAAAGATCACATGTTGGGGAACTGAAATCACAGAGATACAACAGATTAAATATCGTGCTCCTAGAAGGGAAGAGAAACTAGATCAAGTGTTGTCAAAGGGTGCAAAAGGAATAGACTTTCTAGGGCAGCAAAGAGAAAGGTGCAACGAAATGATGCAAGAGAGGTAAGCTACACATAAGTATCTTCTGTATATGAATTTTCATATCTTAATAGCATTAGTATCTTTGTATTCTAATTTCTTGTTTTTGTTTAGCACTGACATATGCTCTGCAGGATGAGGTAATTTTTTCTATTATCATGTCATGGGTATTTCCTTGAAGACTTTTTGCAGGTATTATATATTCATCAAGAGAAGACTCAATGTGTAATCTAATGTTCTGAAGAATAAGAAAGGGTAGCATAACAAGAGCAACAATCAAGGCACATAATAGTAGCAAGAAGTTCACGACATGAAGTCTTCAAGTGGGCAGCACTGCATACATAAACTGTAAAAGTATCATTGTACAAAGTCATTGTAAAAGAATCCTTGTAGAATTTGTACAAGTGTCTATCTTCCAAGAGTTGAAGAGGCAGTGTCAGGAGGTATAGGATCATCATTAGGCAGTTTTGTCATAGTTGGGGTTATGGTCTAGTGTGTCATCTTCTTCTACGTCATTCTATATCATTGTAAAGTGGACCATTTTCCCTAGTACGGGAGTCCATTCTTCTTTTATTATTCTATAGGGTGGTAGGGTGGTGCTAGGGTGGGTTGTAGCTCATTGGGTGTTGGAGCATCCGTTCAGTTGACTATTGAAGAATCTCGGGTATTGGAGCATCAATCTAGTGGAAGATGGAGAAGAATTCTTTTCTAGATTCTAGGAATTTGGAGCTTTCTTTTCATTTGGAGTTGAAGATTAAAGAATTATTAGAAAAGCGTTCGGTGGTTTTCGACCAAGAGGAGGTTTTCCACCTAAATTTTTTGTGCCTCTTGTGTTCTTTTATTCATTGTTGTTACTACATCAACATTAATGATAATTGAAGATTAACTAATTCTCTAAAAATATTTAAAAGTGCTAATTGCTAAGGAATACTGATTCACCCCCCCCTCCTCAGTATTTTCCAATAGGGACAATGGTCATTATCATGCCCCTTAGTCTTGTACTTCAGACACCAGACTTCCATGCACACCTTTGGTTTAGTCTCCTTGTCTTTCTTTAGCTTTGCAATTCTAAGCAAAGGCTCTGTAACTGAGAGTAGATTTGTTGTACCCCTAAGGTAATATCCTAAATAGGTGTTGCATGCAACCTCATCGTGATTTCCAAAGCTTCTTCCTATGTTCCTATATTCTGTTGTGATAGAGACATACTCAAGTGTGGCAAAAGTGAAGCTATAAACCATTCGCGATGCTGACCTTCTGTGAGCTACATGTTAGCTTGTCAAATTTGATATTTCAACCTTTGATCTAATTCCCAAGGCATCTCATCAACTCTCATCATGATTTCCTTAAATCAAACTACTAACTATGAGTTAGACTTAGTCTTACTAAACTCCTTATTTAAAGAAGCCTTAGTTTCTGCTAGCGATGCCATAGAATTATCAGAACAATACTTAATATACCAAGTCAGTGCACAATCCTGCATAGCAGTAACCAACTATGCCTTGTTTATATTATCATTAGTAATTTGTTCTGTTGTCCACATAGAATTCAGAACAAACCAAAACTTCTTTGTATATTCACTCCCTATGCCTTTGGAAATAAGCAGCTTCATCGTATTTGCCATGTTGAATGGTGGTGGTGGAGGTGGAGTTGTGGGCGAAGGTGTATGCGGTGGATGTGGAGTGGATGGTTGATCTGTTGAAGGAAAACCCTGTCTTATCAGCTAAACAATGCTTCATAGTAGAGTTCGTTCCACCCCTTCATCGACACTTAAAGGAAGTCCAATCAATGGACGATACTCTGGTCATGATCCTTCATGATTTCTAATGAGTTGTCCACTTTGTGTAGCTCCAAACATCAAGGTAATGGCATCACCCATTTTCACATAACAACATTTTAATCCAAGTTTTCAAAGATCTTAAATACTTACCTTGTGGTCCTTTGAAAAACCTTCCCTTTCCTTTGTTGTAGCTGATTGAGGTATCAACTGCAAATTTTGTAACAAATCCTCCCAGAATCCGATCAAGCCAATGATCAATAGCCCGCACGATATTACATTCATAGGCTTCTAATTTCCGCATCAATTTAGGACTCCACACTATAGGATTATCAAGCTTCCACCTTCCTTGGCTAGCTATCAATCTAGCTAACCACTCATACATTTCAATGGGAAAAGTGCAGAAGAAGATTTCGTGTATCTCTGTGTATAGATACCTACTCAACCCCTCTTCTTTCGATAGGCACTAATTCCTATTTTCTTGCAACGTGAATTCGGGAATATTCTGATCCAACCACTTTTCAATTTCTTTCTTAGTCGAATTCCAGTTATGCGGCATCATACATTTCTTTCAAGTAGATCCCGGTCCTGGAAACAGAACCATTTGTTGGCTTAGGGGGTCCTAACCTAGGTTCAGATTTAGTTGCGCCAACCAACAAAACCTACACTATTGGCCCTTTTGGAAACAACCTTTGTAGCGTAGGCTATGGTCTCACCTGAAGCAGTATGGGGGGATGCTAGAACCAATTTTTTGCATTGAGAGATTAATGTGATGTCTTTTAGCAGCCTAGATATTCCTTTACATAGATTGATAAGCCCTTAGGTCTTGGTACTACAACTCAAATAAAATAGCCTTCAGACATTCGCGAAGGTATGCGATCAGCCTTTGCGGATCCTTAACAGTCGAATTATCCACTTATGTGCATGAGATAACAACCCTAAGTTAGTGTTCATGTAGATCTACTTACGTTATTTAGTAAACATAACAAAATTAATTAGAGTCTTCATGAAAGTACTTAACATGCATTGCATACATTTATTAAGGCTTATTCTAGAGAATTGTGCATCATTAGATCAATATTTCATAAACGCATTATTCATCAACAACATATAATATTCAAAAAAATAAATAGAATTACACAAGATTTCTTTGTTAACTTTCTTTAGTGATATTAGTTCAGATTTACAGACTCAAAACTACACTGTGCACTCAGTTGCAGCGGTCTGTACACTCAGTTGTAGACTCTATCTAGGGATCTGTGAACTTAGATACAGAGCCTTTCTTCTCATATATGACCCACTTCTTTGTACTATCACTTCTCTTTTACCTATCCATTACATCTCATTATGCCTTAGAATTTCTAAGACACAACTATTTATAGCCTTTTTCATACAATCCCGTGGTCTGTGAACCATGGGTGGATCTCAAAACTAACTCAAAATTTACATAAACAAGTGACTAAAACCCCTTTGACTCCTAATCATCTACGTGCTTCGCATCCACAAATCTAGGAGACGTTACATTAGTTAAAAAATATATCAGGACTTGGGTTATCTTAACCCCAAAACTGGCCTAAGGGCCCCATTCCAACACTAATTACTATAACAAATTTCCCTATGCAAACTCGAACGTGTTAATCCACCATCGGCTGATATATCCCTAACTTGGTTGACATGTTTCAGGAAAAGATAAGGTGGAGCAGATGGATAATAATGTTAGCATAATGGAAAACATTTAGGATTTAATTATTTCTATAACAAGAAATATCCTACATAAATTTTTCCTGACAACTGTATTATTGCTTAATTATTACCAAAAAGATACTTGGTACATGTGACTAAACTCCCCCTTGATCACAATCAGGTGCGGTGTGGTGACATGGAAGCTGCAACTATAATTCACATCCTGGGTTTATTTTATTGAAAATAAAATAAGTAACGAATTGACTGAATGAATCCTACTGAATTTTCCTAACCCTACCTACAGTCTCAGCGTAGAGACTCAATTAATTTTGAACATGAATGTTTGGTTGGTGGAAGGGTTTCAGCTGTGCACCATTCACCCAACCTGGTAGCAGTATCGCATCCATTTGTGTGAGCTTCACCACTTCAGACTCCCTAATATTTGCCACTATGAACAACCCTAACGAGTGCATCTATAGCTTTCCCAAAAACTTTTGGAGCTTGCTTTTATATAGCAAAACTCAACCCCTGACTATGAAGGATTTCTCCTTGATGTGTCTATCATGCCATGCCTTCTTCCTTCATTGCTCGACTGATAGGTTGAAGTCTGCTAAGAACCTACCCTTGTCCAGTTCTCATAGTTCATCCAGTAGCTTCTATAGTAACTCATCTTTTGTGATCGTTGCAGCATGGACAATGAATATGCTAGGGATCTTGAACTCTAAAGGAATAACGACTTCTCAGCCATACACCAACTAGAATGGCATCTGCTTATGTAATATCTTCATTTTTATGCAGTACACCTCGAGAGTGGTTGGCACTATTTCATCCCAATCATCTCTATTTATCGAACACACCTTGGTTAACCCTTTCTTAAGTATCTTGTTAAATGCCTCTACTGTTTAATTAGCCTCTAGATGATATGGGTTGCTCTTGTGGTGTTGGATCAGGAATTTTTGCAATAGAGAAGCCACTGTTTCATTAATCAACTGAGTTCATTGGTCGGTTGTCAGGATTCTTGGGCAACCAAAACTTGAGATGATATTTTCAAAAATGAACCTTGCAGTTGTGTTCACTATACAATGTTTCACTAGTACCATCTCAGCCCATCTCATGAGATACTTAGTCACCATGATGATGTACCTAGCCTAAGTGTGACACACTGATAGATTGATTGGACTGATGAAATCGATTTCCCACTTTTCAAATATCTATGAGGTGTGTACTGGCTATAGTAGGAGTTCATCACAATGTGACAATTTCCCAACCCTCTGGCACACATCGCATCCTTTAGCATACTCCTTAGCTTCCTTGCATACTGTTGGCCACCATAGCCTCGCGTGCAAAAATTTTCTTGCGGTCACCTTCCTTCCTACGTAGCCACCCGCAACTTTAGAGTGACATTCACATAGAACTTCCTGATGCTTGTGCTAGAGGATGCATCGCTGCAACACTTGATCTAGCCCCAACTTGTAAAGATGTCCTGTGATAAGTTGATAGTCAACTACTCGCATGACCATGTATCTTCTTTGAATCACTATGTGCTCCTTTGGACATTTCCTTGTGGCTAGGAATGTTGCGATCTCTTCTAAGTAATTGTGTATTGCTTCCACTATGAATAAATCAAAATTAGGTAGTTGGTCATCTAGGGAGTCCCCATTTTCCCTCGATTCCAATCTAGATAGGTGTTCAGGCCCGACGTTCAATTTTCCTAGTTTGATGATTACCACAAATGTGAACACCTTGAGCAGTATCAACCAGTTACATATCCTCCCTTATAATACCATCTTGTTGACTAGGAATTTCGATGATGAGTGATTCGTGAAGAACTTGAATGGACCCCCAAGCAAGTAGTGCCTAAAATTTTGTAATGAAAACACCATGGATAACACTTCTCTCTTGGTTGTGGTGTAGTTTTTCTCTGTAGTGGACAAATTATTGCTAGCAAAGTAGATGGAATGGTCCAAGTTCCCTTCTCCCAGTTGTGCCAACACTACTGCAGAGAAATTCAAGATGCATTGATATATACATGGAATTGCTTATTCCAGTCAGGATATAGTAAAATTGGAGCACTTACTAGCTTCTCCTTTAGTATATTTAATGCAACTTGACACTCGTCTAACCATGTGAATGCTTCTTCTTTCTTGAGAAACTTTTCCATTGGGGAATTGATGGAAGTGTAGTTACAGATGAATCTGCAATAGTACCCTGTGTGACCCAACGTTAATCACAATTGCTTCACATTGGCTGGCAAATCCCTGTTTACAATTGCCACAACCTTGGAAGGGTCCATGCAAACTCCATCCTTTCATACAATGTGGCCTTAGTGTGCTGAATTGAACTGTGAATATACACTTCTTCAGGTTCAAAGAGATTTGCAATTGCTGGAAACAATCAAACATTACCCTGAGAAGGCTGGCATGCTTCTTCAATAATTTATATATTGTCCAATCATCCATGTACACCTATAGGAATATATGAATGTAATATATGAATGTGGTGATGAAAATATGGGAGAATATGGTAGGCGCATTCTTGAGGCCAAATGATATCACATGCTAAGCATACAACCCCCACTCTATTGTGAAAGTGGTCTTCCTCTTGTCCTCTTTAGCTATTATGACCTGATGGTACCCTAAAAACCCATCTATGAAGGAGTATGCTTCATTCCCCATAACGTTGTCAAGGACCTCATCACTGAAGGGTGTGGGGAATGGGTCATGCACACAAGAATTGTTAAGGTTATGATAGTCTACGCAAACCCTTATATCTATGGCATATTTCTTATTATGTATCACTATTAGGCTGACCCATTCTGCCTCTTCCTCCGAGAAAATAAGTCGTGCTTCCAAAAATTTTGTCTATTTTCTTCTTGACCTTCTCCTTTACTCTTGGGTTTAGTTTATATGGTATGTTTTCATTGGCTTGGTATCAGGTTTCAATACAATCCTCATTTCCTTGATGGCCCCCTTAATTCCTTTTAACTCTGCAACTAAGGCTGGGAAAAAATCCTCGTATTCCTGTAAGAGATAAAAAATTTCCCTTGTCTTGTGCTCATCCCATTAGTTCCCTATTGATGCCATCTTAGGTTTATCCTCTATGCCAATGTTGTGCTTTCTAACCTTTACTGGGAGAAATTTCGGGGTATCTATTATGGGTTCTTCCTAGATATCTCTCTGCCCTTTGGTCTCATGAAATGTAAGGTGCCTCAACCCTTCTAGGTCATCCTCCTCTGGATCTATGTCCACCTTCCTGTATGCCATGGCCTCTCAGTATCCTAACTCATAAAAGTATTGTAGGAACCTCTCATTGATGCATCCTTCCCTATTTGGCATTAAATTCCCCCAAGGCATGTTTTGCAGCCTAAATACCAAGTTTTGACCAAGTATTTTGTAAAAACTCTGTGAATTATGGGCACAGAGCGCGAAGTTATAATAGAGTCACAAGGTTGTCCGCGCTCGGTTTTGTAATGTAATGTCAGCTTGATAGACCTACTCATTGTCCGTGGACCACGGGATTGTATAAATATTATGAGGTTCTAAGTGTAGATATAGCTAATGGAGAATAGCAAAAAAGTATGATGAGTATAAGAGACTGAGTCGAAGTGTAAAGTTTCCTTGGGTCATAGAGTAGGAGAAGGCTCTACCGCTGAGTGTGCATAGGCCTAGTAGTCTGCAGCTGAGTGCACAGATGCCTGCAGTTGAGTGCGTAGGACAGGTTGAGTATAAAATCATTGGAAGAATTAATAAATAGAAGTTTACCATATTACTGTGTATCTTTCCCTGTTTTAATGTATGATTGCATTTATAATTGCATGTGTACTGTTTATTTGTTGCACAAACCCTTATGAATGTGTTGTAATAAATATAACATAAGACATCCGTTTACGTGAAGATAATTGACTAAGAGTGGGAAGATAAGTAAGATCTCAGGTACGACCCAAGAGAATAGTGCAGTGCACTGCTCCAACAGTGTGAAAACTCCGCAACCCCTAGTGAGGACTGTGTGAAGACAATTATATTAGGGCATGAAGGCCTGAGAAGTGCGCAAAGCCATCTGGATGAAGGGATGAAATGTTGGACAAGTTGAACCTCTCAGACATCTCAAGGGTGCGAAAACTTGGCTCTAGCATCGCCCCATACTACTTCGAGTGAGACCTCAATCCAAGCTCTGCGAACTACTACCGAAAGAGCCAGTAGTATAGGGATTTGTTTGGCTAATTAACTCCAAACCTAGGTCAAGCCCCAACACGCAAACAAATGGTTCTGTTTGCGAGACTGGGATCTACATAGATATGTCTGATGTCATATCACTGGAATCCAATAAAGAAAGGAATTGAAGATTGGTTGGACATAAATATTCACGAGTTCGCGGTGCAGGAAAACGAGAATCCACGACTATCAAAGGAAGTGTGGTTAGACTGCTACTTATATACAGATATCTATACAATTTTCTTTGCTTCTTTTCCTACTGAGCTATATGAGTGGATCACGTGGAAGCTAGGAGATAGCCAAGGAAGGTGTAAACTCGACAGACCTATTGTGTGGACTCCATAGTTGTTGCGCATATTAGAAGTATTGGAGGATAAGATCGTGTACGTCGTTGATCACTTGCTCGATCAAATTATAGGAGGATTCATCACCGAGTTCGTGGTAGATACTTCACTCAGTTACAGCGAGGCAGAAAAATGCTTCCTCAAAGGACTGTGAGGTAAGTACGTTAAATCTTTGAATACTTGGATTAAAATGCTACTATTTGAAAAACAAGTTATATGAGTAAATTGATGTTTGGGGCTATGTGAAGTGGGAGAATCTACAGAAACGAAGGTAGCACAGAACTAGAAACTAGCCCCTTAATTTCACCTCCACGAGCGGGTGACAAAGAGCTCGAAAAGGTCTCACCAAGAAGTGTGATCAATCTGATAAGGTAGAGAATTTTGTGCATACCACGCCCACTCCCACCACTGCCAGTTTCACTGTCTTCACCCATACCACCTCTGCCACCACCGCGAAGCAATATGGTGAGTGCGATAAAGCTACCAGTGTTCAAGGGAGTAGGGAATGAAGATCTAGAGCAGTATTGGTTCATGATAAAAGTTGTATGAGAAGTGCAGGGAGTCATGGATGACAATATAAAGTAGGCAACATTGGTTAGCGCTCTACAGAATTGCGTGCTGACCTGGTACATTAGGCATTCCAATGACAATCCAAAAGCGGGGATCGTGGATATCCAAGCTACACTAAACAAATAATTTAGCAGGCCAAAGTTATAGGCGTAGTTGACCATTGGGTTCAAGGAAATCATAACGATACTAGGCAAGACCCCTTGGGAGTTGGATAAAATACTAAAGTGCACAATTCATGAGGCTAACATGACATTAATAGATGAAAAATGTCGCGAATGGTTTGTAGCATTGTTAATGTCGCATCTATGGAATACGTTGTCACAACAGAGGTTAACCACTCAGGTCGAGGTGTTGGAGGTCGCGATGAGATTGCATGAGACCTTGATACAAGATCCCAACCTGGGAGTTCAACAGATTCACACATAGTTGAGAAACTTGTGCCTTGAGCTACAGAGTTTGAAACAAGACAAGGCAACCTACCTAGAGGTGCACGATGAGGTATGGTGCATAAAGTGCAAGGGCCAGGGGCACGAAAAGGACCACAGCCTAGTGTTTGTGAATTATCTCACGGAAAGAGGGCCAATGCCATTGAGACTAGAGGCATAAGTAGGACTGATCATGACGCTTTCACTATGCTGCATGATTGTCAGATAGGAGAAAAGCATGCTACAGATAACTACCATTTATTGCAAAAGTATAAGCAAAATTCACAACAATTGTTCTGTAATTTCTATAGGTCAGTGGGACATGATGAGTGAACCTATAGAAGTTATGATCTAATGATGGATTAAACTCCTACCTACAGAGTTCAGGCTGAAACACGACCCCTTGATCATAATGTAAGGATGGAGCGCACTCGATTAAAGGGGCATGGATGATGCTGAGGTGGAGGGGGACCAAGAAGAGGTCATGGACAGCTAATATGTTACAATTGCGGAGGGATAGGGCATTATGCCTACGATTGTATGAATCCAATGTGACCATCATACTTGTATTGTACGTTGTTTGATCATGAGATGGAGGATTGTCCCACACTGATAACGAGGTTGCGCGATAAAAGAGCACTCCAACCTCCCCTGACCCAGAACCTAAAAATGATGAGGTCTGAGTCACATGAGGAAGACCCTATTGTAACTATCGTGCTCCGAAGTGGAATTACGACATGGGATGACAAAGGCAAGAAGCCTAAAGAAAGTACTTGGGTTTGGAAGGCTCCAACAAAGGAATCATAATTTTATTTTGAGCATGCTAAGGAGACCTTCATGGAAGAAAAGAGGAGCTTTGCTAATGCCTCCACTTTAGGAAGTAAAGACAAACTAGAGCTGGAAATGGACCCATCAATGCTCACTACATTCCTGGAAACATGCATGAAGCTGTTGCACGATAGTATGGCTATAAAGGGGCTGCAAGAACTCATCAATAGATGCACTGGGACCGCACAAGGAGAACTGCGTGTAGTCCACAAGCTCAGAAAGCACACAACATGAATGGGAAGGGAGATGAGATTGACCATGTAGATTGGAGAATATGAGATGGACCAAGTGATTCTAGATCTAGGATCGGATGTGAACATCCTACCGAAGAAGCCATGGAAGTGCATGGGGAGGCCTACACTGTAGTTGTCTCCTATCTAACTACAAATGGTGAACCAGTAGAAGATCCTACGTATGGGGCAATTATAGTGAATCATAGTAGATATCGAAGGAGCAAGCACGCTAGCAGATTTCAAAGTGATAGAGATTGTTGATGATAGCAATCCCTACCTCACGCTGTTATGAATAGATTGGGCCAATAGTCACTATTCATGATGGGATGCCTGACTTGAGACCAAATGGAGCGGGTAGCATGCATTTAAGACATGATTTATGGGCAATATTTGGGAAAATCTACCGCCAAGGGAGCATTAATGATCCAAATTTGGGGGGAATGGTCAAATTCAAAATCAAAAGGTGCTATAAATTACAAAGGGCTACCCACCAAGAAACCCTTGGTCATTTGCGAATTGAGGAGTTGTATACCTCGCGTAGCCCGACCACAACCCTGTTTGACCAATGTCGAGCATTCATCGAGCCCCTAAATACACGAATGATAGATTTTTGGTCGGATACGATGGAAGAATTTGAGGAAGTTATGGATATCACAGATATGGCTATCGAAGAGTCTGTGCAGATGCTGACTGTGGGGACTGCCCCTGAAGGCACCGAGATTGTGGCAAAAATCCTGAAATCACCACGCACGCCAAGATAAAGAAAGAGAAGCAAGTGATGGTTCCCATACGTGTGTCCTCGTGAAACCCACTGCGCACTAGGATGACAATGGAGGAGAAGGGGAAATCCGTTAACATAGAAATCAATGAGGAGGAGGAAGACATGGAGGACCTGATCATCAAAGACGACAAGGAAGAAGGCATGGAGGAGGAAACTGGGCCTGTGCACCCTCCAACAAAGATACCCGCCTATATCCCCCCATGGAAGGGGAAGGCTAAAGTTCAGAAAGATCTTGATGAGAGAAAGAGATCTCTCCAAATCCCGCTCCTCCCAGACAACATTATTTTTGAGGGCATACACATAGGATGGGTTCCTAGTTTAAAATTTGAAGATTGGGACCTCGCTAACCACGAGAAGTTCCCTCACCTAGACACTGTGCAACTTATGAAGCCTAAATAGAACACCACAATGGGGGTTACCAAATTAGAGTCGCGGAGGTGGTTGCGTGGAGTGGAAAAGGCAGGGATATTAAACCTACTTTGGGTGCCTCATTTCCACCTCATCCCAATAACAATTTTCATCATTAGGCAGCTGCTCTGCCTGGTGCATGGTGGGTGTTTGTGGTTGGAGGAGCGCATCCCCATCACATAGCATTTGATTCACTGCATGACCCAGCTGCCATGCAAAGGAGAGGACCCAACAGATATCTCAGAGGGGAAAAGAAATGACTTGGTCATCGTAGAGGCCATGAAGAAGAAGTATAAACTAGAAAAGAAAAAGAGGGGCTATGCCATATCCATCGTTAATGACAAAGCAGTAAGGGTGGTGACCCAAATTCTGGCAGGTAAGGTTATGTGCAAGTGCCGCATGGATGAAGTACCCACGTTGGTGGTAACACTTGCTGAGCAGTGTGCAGAGGAGGTCTAGTTTAACTGGTCTGATTTCCTCTGCAAGGAATTCTTAGAGAATTGCTGCAAAGCTAAGGAACATGGAAAAACATTCCACTATGCATGGCTTATGCTGTCCATAGTGCTCATGGTAGGGGAATTGCTAGAAGATAGTCAATTCCCCACAATTGACAGGGATTTGTCGGAGGCCGCGAAGTATGCTTCACTCTAGGCCACAAAGGATGCAAACAGGATCTTTGACAGTAATATATTCTTGGTGTCCATGGAGATGGACCTAAAAATGGGGATCAATCGCAAGCCACGGTTGTCACCCACTATCTACAACAACCTGCAAAGTTTTACAGAGTTTAAGGCAGATCTCCACATCATATACATCAAAGCGCACAAGGGCCTAACCAAGAAATGGATAGAGCTACCATTTGTGGCCATGGATGACGTAATCTTTAATGCACATGAGACATGGCCACCGAAGTGGTGCACTCCAGACATCGTTATGATAGAGAAGTCTGTAGCATAGAGAAAGAAAGAGGAAGCCAAATTGCACATGGCGTAGTTGGTAGAAAATAGAAGGAAGGCGGTAGCAGAAGTGCAGGAGGCACAGGATGCTACACAAAGAGAAGCTGAATAGAAAAAGGAAGTAGTAGTAGTGGCACAAGAGGCAACTGCGAAAGCACGTGAGGGCCAAAAGTCACCTTCACATGGGCAGGAAGTAGAGGAAGAAGGGGGAGGTGCAGATCCACAAACCACGTCAACATAGTTGAAGCGCCAGCACCCGACCGAGCGGACAGGGTTGTGCAAGAAGGTCAAGGCATCGAAGTTCTCAATTGACCCTATCACCCTTACTGAGGGTGATCTACACGACATTAGTGAGATAGTGCACGATGTCACCTCCGAGGCCTTCAAAAATTTTATGCAGGAGAACCAAATTGTGTTGGGGGCCCTTAGAGCATAATTGCAGGAGTTGCAGGTGTGCACTCCTTAGGCTACTACCCTTTCGACCAGCCTCACAATTGGGACAACTCTACCAGAACAGATGCTACGTGCTCAGGTGAAAAATACCATGGTGTTGTCGAAAGGGGCACTCATGACAACAAATTAGGCCGACAGGCCTACAGTTAGCACATTGAAGGGTATGAGCATCAACATGGCTGCACCCCCACAAGAGACACTATACATTTTGTAGGATGACATTACTACAGAACTGCGGGGCTAGGGAGAGTCGCACACTGCAAGTCCTAAGTGAGAAAAAAATAAACATGGAACAATTGAGCTTGCACCGTGATGAAGTGGTGTCGCAAAATAGACAACTAGTACAGGTACTAGGCGAAGCTTTTCAAAGAATCCTTGAGCTGGCCATCTCAGCAGACACACCAACAGATGCGTGCATCCATAGGCTAGCAGTGGGAGTGGGCGAGTTATGGGAGGAAATGACAAAGGTTCAGCTGGAGCTGAACCTTTAGATCGTTGAGTTGCAGTTAAAGGCGCAACTGTCCACCCCTCTAGAAGTCAGAGAACAATGCACCAAGGCTATTATAGGGGGACTAGACAAGATCGACAGTGCAGTACGAGACTGCACCAGAATGTTGGAGGAGTCCTTTGAGGTTCTCACAAATCTGCAGGAGGACCCCAACATCTAGCTTAGAGATAGAGGTGTGATAACTCTAGCAGGAATATGATAACATGAAAGGAACTGCGTAGATGGTGATCTTAACTCAGAGGCTCGCATGAATGCAACAGGCCAAAGTGCTGAAAGAACAAGTGGATGCAGCACGACACAAAGAAGTAGTCCTGAAGGCATGCATTTAGCCTTGGATCGATGAGGCCTTCACCATCATAGTAGAAATTAAAGGCAAGCTCACATAGATGCAGGGGACATAGGCACAAATGCAAGTAAGCAATTCCGACACCATGGTCTTGGAATAGTGTGTCCAGGAGATCCAGCAGGTAGCTGCTCAGTCCACTACCGACCTTGCATTGGTTCGGATAGAGTTGGAGGGACTCCATGCAAAGATATTCGCACTAACAGAGTGACTCTAGGGCGAGTCACGATGTTTGTGTTGGGGACCTATTGGGCATGGAATCCCCCCAAGGCATGTTTTGGGGCCTAAAGCCCAAGTTTTACCAAGTCTTTTTTAAAAACTCCACGAATTATGGGCGCAGAGCGCGAAGTTATAATAGAGTCACAAGGTTGTCCGCCCTCAATTTTGTAATGTAATGTCGGCTTGATAGACCTACCCATGGTCTACGAACCATGGGATTGTATCAATAGAGTGAGGCTCTAAGTGTAGAGATAGCTAATGGGGAATAGAAAAAAAACATGATGAGTCTAAGAGACTGAGTCAAACTGTAAAGTGTCCTTGGGTCGTAGAGTAGGATAAGGCTTTGTAGCTAAGTGTGCAAAGGCCTAGTAGTCCGCAGTTGAGTGTGCAGATCCCTGTAGCTGAGTGCGTAGGACAGGTCGAGTCTGAAATCATTGGAAGAATTAATAAAGAGAAGTTTACCATATTACTATGTATCTTTCCCTGTTTTACTGTATGATTGGGTTTAGAATTGCATGTGTACTATTTGTTTACTACAAAAACCCTTATGAATGTGTTGTACTAAATATAACATAAGACATCTATTTACATGAAGATAATTGACTAAGCGTGGGAAGATAAGTAAGATCTCAAGTACGACTTAAGGGAATGGCACAGTGCGCTACTCCAACAACACGAAAACTCCATAGTCCCTGGTGAGGGCTCTGCAAGGACAAGTATGTTAGGGCACGAAGGCCTAATAAGTGTGTAAAGCCACCTGCACGAAGGGACGAACTGTTGGACCAGTTGAACCTCTCAGACATCTCAACGGTGTGGAAACCTCGCTCCATCACCCCCCCCATACTACTTCGGGTGAGACCTCAGTCCACTCTCTACGGACTGCTGCTAAAAGGGCCAGTAGTACAGGGATTATTTTTGCTAATTAACTTCGAACTTGGGTCAGGCCCCAACAAGCCAACATTCCCACAATTGGCCTAAGGTGAAGAGGATCATTTCAATGGAATACAGAGCCTTGGTCAGTCATCTGTCACTATCGTTAAACAATAAAATGCTATTGAATTGTTCAGCCAGGGCATCCCAATCCCCCCTTTGTCTTCGTACCTATTCCCATATGTACCACACTTGAGGGACTGTGCCTAAGGTGTGTATGAATGTGTACCCATAGTTCCTTCAAAACTCTTTCTTTGTTCCAACTATCTGTGCAATTCTCTTGGTGTTGTCGGGGATCTGAATTCCCCCTATAGTTTGTGATCTCTTGCAGGCAATCCCTGGTTGCTTGAATATTTCCCTCATGGCCCTCTTGATCCTTCCCAAGTCATTGAGGTTCTTATAGTGGAACCCCCACTAGTGTGTCGTTGTGGCTTGCAGTGCAACATCTAGTAATGGTATTTTGTGGCTTTCCCTTATAGTTTTGATTACTCATTAACATAAATACTAAAAATTAAACACTTAGTAAATATTTACATAAGTGCATATTGAAAATATATCCAATTCCTTATTTATCATATGCGTAAGAACTATAAAAATTCATGATGAATTACTTAATTAGTTCAAATAAGACATCATGTATGCAAGCAAACAATTATTATACTAAATTGGAAGATAGCATACTGACCTAATATTATAACTATCTATTCTTATGCAAACTTCAACTGTCATATTCTATCTAAAATTAAGCCTATAGAATAGTCTAAGCAGACTTTTAAATGAATTAACTCTAAAGATTCAACAATAGTGCATGAATCCAATTATTAACTTATACATTCAAAATATAAATTCAAAGACATAAATAAGAATTTATTTCAGTTAAATCCTATAAACAATAATGTTAAACATCATTAACTGAAATGATCCTTTATTAATAAATTAAAGCAAATTGCAGATCCTCATAGAATGACAGTAGTGCACAATCCTTTGAAAGATGTAATCAATCTCTACTTCCAGAAAATGTCTCCTCCTTTCAACAGTAGTGCATGATAAATAAGAGCTTCTCCACCAACAAATATAATCCACTATTATAATATTACAAGCTTCTCTCCCAAGATTTGGGACATATCATTCGATTAATAATACTAAGAGGTACAATAGAGAAAGCCTCCCTTACCTTCTCTTTTGAATTCCAAGCCTTTTTTAATGCCAACAAAGTGTTTAAATTGTTGCTACTGAAAACAACTTCTTTTTCTTCAAGCATTAAGGGAGTTGAACAATTCCTTTCAATCGCGCATCTGAAAAATAAAACTTCATACAAATGTCTTATTACTATGTCCTATCAAATTGTCCTTCTTTTTCTAGATTGAATAGTCACTTATTTGCAACGTTGTCCTCTTATCTTGTTGTTCTGTCATTTTGTCCTTCTTTTTCTGAATTGAACAACCACTTATCTGCAATGTTATCCTCTTCTATTGTGTTCCATGAAAACTGAAAAGCAAAAACTGATAAACTAAAAATAAATGAGACTGATAAGCAAGCTTCATTTGAAACAAATGACATTTGTAGAAAATTAGGCTTAAAACATGGAACATAACAATCACAATCATAAACATTGTGCAAGAGAAATAGGAGTAAGCCTTTAATTTTATTTGAAATATCACAATTGCAACAAAGCAGATGGAAGAGGGATATGGTGGACTTATATCGTAATCGGCTCTCAATGTGGAGACAAAGCAATAGGCATGAAGTGGAAAGTGGCGTAAGGCCTGTGGCTATTTATTTAAATCATAATCACAACAACTTTAAAAGTGTAATAATCGCAATCACAACAAATCGCAATCGCTTTTAGACTGGGGGTAGAACTCAAACTAACCACAATTTCACTTTACGTCTTGTTCAAATTTGAAATACACATAGGTATTGTAAGTGCAATATTCAGGAATATCACAATCACAATTATGGAGTGGCATACTATAAGAATTCATCGAAAGACTTGTGATTTGCGATATGAAGGATGACGTAAGAGATGACGTGATGGTGAATTGGATTAACATTTCTTCGAGTCCAGGCTTAAAATCGCATATCGCAATCGGGAAGGGGCCGCAGGTATTACCATGGATTTTTTTTTCTTACTATGTTGATTTGCGGTGCGGGGGTTATGGCGTAGTTATAAAGAAACAACTCTGATTAATACTTAAGGCTTAAATCTTAAGTGTGATCTTGGTATCGGGGGCTATTTAATTTTTTTTTAATAATCAAGGTTTAGTACTTGGGTTTTAATTAAAAATCCTAAGTATTAAACTTTGGTTATGGGATTTTATTAACAATCTTTTATGTTTTAAAATTTGTTAAGATCCCCATTTTAATAAAATAAATTTCATAGGAAATTTATAAAATATAAAAATTGGGGTTGTTGAATAGCACAACAATTGGTGATTCACTAGAAGAACCAGTTATCTATGATGAATGAAAATGAAGTTTCAAAAATTAAGTAAAAATAGTTCAGGAAGGGAAAACTAATTTTTTTGAACCATTAGATAAATAAAATTACTCTTATCATAAAACCTCATTAAATTGCAATTTCATAAAAACCTCTCATGAATGAAAATACTTATTTATCCATATCAATCATTAATCAATTATAAATATAAAGTACAGGACCTTTTACAACTTAGCTTTTTGATGTACTCATTTGTCACCATTAATGATTTAGTATCCCATCCACTTAAGAGTATAAGTTTAGAGGTAAATTCATAATTTTGTTTTTAGAAACAATAAAATCCATTGTCCTAGTTTGGTGGCTAGATAATGACAATTCCATTCACTAGTAGTAATTAAACTGAAAAATTTGGCTCGTGATGGGACCACTTGTCTTATGATTGAAACAATCACAAGCAATTACCCTAATTTGGTGTTCAATATTAGTAATGTCAGTTTTATTATTTCCCTATGATCATGGTAGGAAGGCTCATGATGAGACCTCTTCTAATTTAGATTTTTTGTATTTTTTGAATTACGCTCTTAAAATTACCTTTTAATGGATGGGGAGAATCATTTTTCTAGATGACAAATTAGAGTTGAAGTCGCTAGGTTGTAAGACAGTCTTTACTTTTTAAAGATAACATGTTTTAACTGATATTGGAGTAAAAAGGATCTTATAATTTTGAGGCTTAGAATATTTTACAATTTAATAGAAAATATTTTTAGAGTTCTATAATTTTTTTTATCTAATTTTCAACTTTCATAACCACTTCCTGAAAAATAGCTACTTTCAAATTGAAAATTCACAAACTGATTTTAAGAGATATTGATGAAAGGCTAAGAGTATGCCATTTAATAGTAGTATCTAAAAGAAAAAGTAAATGTGATATCATAACTGAATTCTCAAGATATGACCATTCATAACTACGATTATAAAACCACTCAAAACCAAATCTAAAAGGAAAACTTTACAAAAACATTTATACATATTTCTTAACAAAAGAGGAAAAAGATAATGAAGAAAATTCCTTCTTATGTTGAAATCTAGATAAATCGAATTTGCAAAGTTAAAAGAATTTAGTAATAATTCAGTTTGAATGAGGAAAATTTCTATTTATTTATCCTTTTCAAAATAAGAACTTGTAAAAAGCATTTTAACCATTTTCTAATCAGAATAATTCTTTTGAATAAAAAGATTAAGGTTTAGAAATTCCCCATTAATGCTTCTGAAGAGATGCAAAAGAGGGTTACATATCAATAGAAAAGAAGAAAACAAAACTAAATATAAAAAGTAAATAAATGAATGAAAGTTAGTAAATGAGACTTACCATTGAAGAATTCCATTTAATCTTACTAGAAAGATATGACTTTCTCCAATGCAAAGCAAGTAACTCAAAATCATTATTTATTAAATCTTATCTAAACTAATCTACTCCTAATTCTTACTTAATCAAGGAAACATGACTATGTATAATCTTACTTCCAATGTAACCATTTCGTTTTATTACCTACTTGCATGTACAAGTAAAATGTTAGTAACTAGATAAAGAAAACAATCAAAATGAAAACAAAATTTATTATTTACATCTAATGTAAAATTATGTACAAAAACAAGTTTATTTCAATTAATCTGTTAGTAAACCATCTTTTTTGGAAAACATGCTCTAAAAAAATATCAATGGGATCATCAAAGAATGGATGAATATTTGTTAGAGAATGAAAATTTTCTGAAGGAGATGATAGCAAGACATGTTATGGAGGAACACTATCAAGATTTAGATTAGACTGATGGTGAAATGATTGGAATGAATTTTGGAATATCAAATATTGGAAATGGAAAGATTTTTTTATATTCAGGATTATTAGTAAGCATTTCATCATTTTCATTTAATAAATCTTGAGGATATTCAATATGGAAAGATTTAACATGCTTGCAAAAATAAAATAAAATAAAATAAAAGGATGCAAAAACAATTAAATTTTTATGAAAGCTAAAATTACAAAATAATTTTACAAGGAAATTTTGGAACCTATCATGGATTTCAATCAATGAATTGCCACTAAAAGGACATTCCCTGAAAAATTAAAAAATATGATTTTCTAAAAAATAACCATAATGAAATATATTATAAACTCACAAAATTAACTATTAGGTCCCTATACTACTAGTGTAACCCCTTATTGTTATTAGTATAACCCCCTTATTATATTGTTGTGGCCATGTAGTCCCCATATTGATATTATTGTGCCCTTACATTATTATTGTTATGTTGACTCTAATTATATTATGACCCCTTAGACTCCTATATATAGAAAGGAGGCCTTGTCACTTGTATCATCAAAGAATTGTTCATTTTTGTAATGTAAAGGAGGTTCCCCCTCAAAGAGGCTTATTTCTAAGGCATTCATCTATCTTTTCTATCCTTTTATGAGTTGGTTTCATAACATTTGGTATCAAAGCTTTGGATTCTAGGGTTTCACTACTCCAAACAGGTCATCGTGGTATTTTCGATATAACATTTTTTTTGTGATGTTTCAGAAGCTAAAAAAATTAACCCATTTGAGAAGAAATCTGATGGAACCACATGTCTGAATTTCAGATCTTGTCTCGTTATATTTTTTAGAGATATGATATGAGGAAGTTAAGTTTTTTGCAAGCTCCAAAATTTCATCTAAAATAGGTCATCGTACTATTTTCCCTATAACCATTTTTCTATGAAGTTTCAGAAGCTAAAGAAAAACCCCATTTGCGACAAAGTCGTTTTGAATCTTGGGTCCAAATATTAGATCTTGTCTCGCTACATCTTTGGATATATGATCTAAGGAAGTTAGGGTTTTTGCAGACTCTCGAATTACATCCTAAATAGGCGACCTTGGGAAAATCGTCATAACTTTCTCTCTGAGCAACAAATTGAAATTTCGTAAGAAGTTACAAAAAGAGGATGGACCGTAGTTTTCTACAAATAGTTTTCAGATCCAAAGGTCAAAACAGTGACATGTGGCATGTCGTACAAGTTTTCTCTACTGAAACATTAAATAATTAGGTCATCATAGGAGATTGGGTATAACTCTTTCTTGGATAATCAAATTCTGATCAGACTTGCGGGGTTAGAAAGAGGACTTAGAGAACTACTGCAAAATATAATTTCAGAACTTTGAGATCTAAAGGTATAGAGTACAAGCATTTCAAGATCGAGCTCCTAAAATCAATAAAATGCGATATGAGGAAGTTTGATGGAAAGGATCCAGTAAATTGGATACCATAGATGGAGAAATATTTTTATCTACATGGTGTACCACTATTACAAAAGGTATGTATTGCATCTTCATATTTAGAACTAGATCAATTTTTATGGTATAAATGGCTTTGTTCTCATAAACAACTTGTTACATTGTCAATTTTCATGGAGGAAATGATAGCACATTATGAGGATACAAAGAGTGACACCTTCTTTAGAGAAACACCACAACAATTGGAAGAAAAAGGAGAAAAAGGGCTTTGTTACAATTGTGATAGAAAATAGATTAAAGGTCATAAGTGTGCAGAGAAGAAATTATTTTACATTGATTGTGCAGAGGAGGAATAAAAGGATAAAGAAACGTCAAAAGAAGAGTATATACACCAGGAACCAACCCCAGAGAAAGAAGAAATGAATCTGACCATATCTTGTAAAGCATTGGAAAGAATTACCACTCCTAAAACTCTCAAGATAGAAGGACATATCAAGAAGAAAAAGGCTAAAGAAGTGAATTATGACATCGAGAAACAAGGAATGAATCCAACCATATCTTGTAATGCATTGGACGAAATTACAACTCCTCAAACTATGAATATAAAAGGACATATCAAGAAGAAAAATGTTCAAGAATTGAAAGATCACATCGAGTCTCAAGAAATCAATCTGACCATATCTTGTAATGCATTGGAAGAAATTACCACTCCTCAAACTCTCAAGATAAAAGGACATATCAAGAAGAAAAAGGTAAGAGTCTTGATTGATTCGGGCAATATCCATAATTTTATTGATTGTAAGATAACTAAGGAATTGAATTGCTTCCTATATCTGGCACCAGAGTGTAAAGTGATGGTTGCAAGTGGAGGGACCATAAATTGCTCTAGAAAGTGCCATAATATCAAGCTATCCATGGGAGAATATGTATTGAATAGCCCAATGCTTTCCATTCCAATGGGTGGTGTTGATGTTTTACTAGGAGTCCAATGGCTACAACCTTCGGGTATAATAGCTTTTAATTTTCAAGAACTATTCTTGAAATTATTTTGGGAAGGAAAGGAAGTTAAATTGAGGGGTATCAAAGGAAAACCTGGAAAGATAATCAACTCTGACAGCATGCAAAGCTTCTAAATAAAGAACAATGGGGTATAATTGCACAATTATGTCCACTAGAGGATCCCACATCGAAATCATGTATTTCTCTAGATCTCCAAAATGTTTTGGACAATCATTCCAAGGTATTTGAGACTCCCAAAGTCCTCCCACCTATTCATGATCATGATCGTGGTATTCATTTGATTCCATGAAGTGTTCCTCCAAACATCAAGCCTTACATATATCCATATTCCCAAAGGAGTGGGCACTCATTCAAAAGTTGTAGAAGATCCCAGTTCAAACAGTATGGTGAGAACTTGACAAGGAAGGATAAATCATATTGGAACCTCAAGCAGTCATAGAACTGAGAAATTGAAAGCTACAAAATAGATCAATTTTAGAGTATCTCATAAAGTGGAAGAACTTACCCGCTGAAGATTACACATGGGAGGACAAGAATTTATACAAAAGAATCAAGAACTACTCAAGCGTTGAAGACAACACTTTTTGAAGGAGAGGGGCATATTAGGTCCCTATAATACTAGTGTAACCCCTTATTATTATTAGTACAACCCCCTTATTATATTTTTGTGCCCATGTAGTCCCCATATTGTTATTATTGTTCCGTATAGAAGCCCACTATTGTTATTATTGTGCCCTTACATTATTATTATTATGTCAGCTCTAATTATATTATGACCCCTTAGACTCCTATATATAGAAAGGAGGTCTTGTCATTTGTATCAGCAAAGAATTATTCATTTGTGTAATGTAAACGAGGTTTCCCCCTCGAAGAGGCTTATTTATAAGGTGTTCATCTATATTTTCTCTCTTTTTGTGAGCTCGTTTCATAACATTAACTCAACAAAATTCTCAAAACTAAGTTTGTGTTCAGGAGACAAAATTAAATCATGTGAATCTTTGTGAAATAAATCAATTTTCAAAATTGGCATAGTTTGTACAAGATGTGATTATTTTTCATCATCATCATGATAATCATCATAAATTACCTTCTTCTTATGAAAATAAAATGAATGATCTAAAACAACAAAATTAGAAAAAAGAAAAGAAGAAGATTTTGCAATTAAAGGAAAGGGTAACCCTTCTCTCAATTGAGAGCCAACTTAACTTAATGGGAAATAATCTTTAAAGAATTAGAATTAAGATGGAGAAATTAGATCAAGGAGATAGCTCACAAGATCTGATTTCTCATTAACATAAGTACTAATAATTAAACACTTAGTAAATATTTACATAAATGCCTATCAAAATATATATCTAATTCCTTATTTATCATATGCATAAGAACTACACAAATTCATGATGAATTACTGAATTAGTTTAAATAATACATCATGTATACAAGCAAACAATTATTATCCTAAATTGGAAGATATCTTACTGATCTAAGATTATAACTATCTATTCCTATGCAAACATCAACTCCCATATTATATCTAAAATTAAGCCTGTAGAATAGTCTAACCAGACTTTTAAATGAATTAACATCAAGATTCAAAAATAGTGCATGAATCCAATTATTAACTCATGCATTCAAAATATAAATTGAAAGACTGAAATGAGAATTTATTTTAGTTAAATCCTGTAAACAATAGTGTTAAACATCATTAACTTAAATGATCCTTTACTAATAAATAAAATCAAATTATAGATCCTCACAGAAAGACAATAGTGCACAATCCTTTGGAGTCTATAATCGATCTCTGCTTGCAGAAAATGGCTCCTCCTTCCAGCAGTAGTGCATGATAAATAAGAACTTCTCCACCAACATATATAATCCATAGTTATAGTATTACAAGCTTCTCTCCAAAGATTTGGGACCTATCATTCTATTAAAAAGACTAAGAGGTACAATAGTGCAAGCCTTTCTAACTTCCTCTTTTGAATTTTGGTCCTTTTTTAATGCCAACAACGTGTTTAAATAGCTACTACTGAAAACAAATTATTTTTCTTTAAGCATTAAGGGAGTTCAACAATTCCTTTCAATCAAAAATCTTAAAGAAATAATTTCATACAAATGTCTAATTTCTTTATTCTGTCAAATCGATCTTCTTTTCCTAAGTTGAAGAATCACTTATCTACAACGTTGTCCTCTTATCTTGTTGTTCTGTCATTTCGACCTTATTTTTCTCAACTGAACAACCACTTATCTGCAACGATGTCCTCTTATGTTGTG